>CM039728.1:6649663-6734859 GCA_022539455.1 Dendrobium nobile | reverse complement strand
ATATCAATCTAAAAAAACTTGGTCATTCAATATTCACCTTAGAATTGATGGTGGAGGTGAATTCACTAGTAAAGCACACTTTTTCTTTTCGGGCCAACACGACAAACTCATCAATTCAACTGCCTTTATGCACCAGCAGAATGGGTTGCTGAATGCAAGCATTGACTTATAATTGAAACTACTAAGACCATTTTACTAGATGCAAATCTATCATATAATTTTGGTATCTATTACCTTAACATCTATTTATTATTAAATCTCAGTCCCGGGGTTGATCCGGTCCCCCGAAGTCCTTGGTCGTTGAGTTAATCAGGCCGAGGGAGCGCAGGCTCTACTCTTCCAATCTCCTCGCCGTTGATTCGCTTCTGCCGAGTAGAGCCAAAGGACAAATGCCCTCTTTACCTCCCGGCACCGGGGAGGGGACGTCGAAAGGCTGTCAGATTTTCATGGGAAATAAACATTTTTTTAATTGGTCAAAATTAAGCTAAATTTCTTAAATCAATAGATTACGTGCATCAAAAGATTTGAAGACCTTTATGGGATCGATTCGCTCTCCCAATCTCCTCGCCGTTGATTCGCTCCGGCCGAGTCGAGCCACTCCCTACCTCCCGGCATCGGGGAGGGACGCAGGAAGGCTGCCGAATTTTCGAGGGAACCAAAATATCTTTAAATTTAAATTAAATTGTTTAAATTAGCAGGTCGATCGCATAAGGGAGGGTACACCGGAAGGCTGCAAAAAATCTGGAAAATTTGGGACTTGGTCAAATTTTTGAAAGATTAGAGAAATGTTCATTGATTTAATTTGAAATTAATTAATTAATTAAATATTAAATTAAAACTTAATTTTAATTCTAATTTATTTAATTAATTAATACAATCAACAAGCAACAAGCAATTGTCTCAATCGATAATCAACTACAATATCTAATCAAGCATTGGCATTCAACTACGATCTCTATCCAAGCATTGGCAATCATTCGATTTGCAACCAATAATCATCAAAGCTTCTGAAGACTTAATCTCCTCGCTGTCGATTTGCTCCTGCCTAGTCGAGCCACTTCTTACCTCCCGGCGCTGGGGACGGGATGCCGGAAGGCTGTCAAAATTTTAAATGAACAAAAGATTTCTCATATTAATTTTAAATAAAGTCTTGATATAATTATTTGATTTATATTTATACATGATTTATATTTAAATTGATAAATCAAATAAATCAAAATATCCTTTTAATGCCCCTTGAAGATATACTACAATTCACCTATGAGAAGGAATAGGGAATTCGTAGTGCCCACAACAACTAGTTTACAAGAAAGGACAAAGAGCTTGCACCAAATAAATTAGTTTATTTATGGGAGAGGATACAAGAACTTATAGCAAGCAAGATAATTCTCCTATGAATGCTAGCATGATCTTCTAATATCTATTGAACAAGCATTCTCTATAAGCTATCTTGAGTGGGATAATAACAATAAAGGGATGTCTTCTATGTGCTACAAATGAAACCTAATTTAGATTAACGCCACTGGATCTACAATATGTGTACAAGCGGACAGAAGGCGTTCGTAGGCCCTTAAGTGAAATATTGAGCATTTTTCTAAATAAAATCACTTGATTAAATGGATCATATTTAAATATTTTAAAATACCCCTTATGTATTAAATGTGATCCATTAAACTAAATACACCCCTGCATATGCTCTGGTCAACATGTTAAAAGCATAAATACTAATGATCGAGAATGCTGCGCAGGGTTAAATACTATAACCCGCATGTGCTCCAATCGTTACATCTAAATCACAAATCCAACGATTCGAGAATGCTGCGCGGGTCTAATATTCAAGTTTCATCCTCCTCCTCAAAAGGAATGGAGTTGATGTTACTTGAATTGCAAAATGCCTCTCAAAATCCTACGAAAATACAAGTGACTTTGAAATTACCCCGATGATGACTGTGTTGATCGAAAATCTCAACCAGAGGGGTCAAATCTCAAATCAAACAAAAGTCTAAATTCTTGAAATAAAATCAATCACCTAAAAATTCAAAACTAAAAATCATCCACATCCCGCAACCGTTTGTCGGGGTCAGTAAATTTAAAATTAATCTCAACTCACAAAGAGCGAATGCATATCGGGTTTATCACTTTGATTCATCCTCAAATAGTCTCTTGCCAACAGGGATGTGGCACGTGCCCTATGATCAGGTGGTTTTGCCACAAAATGACACCATTATATTACAATCAAGGCCAAAGCTCGTATGTTCCCTAAAGGCGTCAAACCCTTGAGCGATGAATCATAGGGTATATTCAATAGGCATAAAGCCCTTTGTAAGCTAAGGTAGACTAAGATATATCCCCTTGGACAAATATCAACCTAGGTCTACAATGTATTCTTGGATGAAGTAACCCATGCCTGCCGACAAGATATTTTCTGTCAGGTTGGGTCGACTACCTCCTCTGACTAAGTAGACAAGGGAACATGACAGCCCGGGACGATGAAATCATGGGATCTTGCTTGGGCTTGTCTTCATTCCCCCCACCACCAGTTTTAAGTTTACGGTGATAAACTCTAAATTCCAAATTTCAAACTTCCAAATTCAAAATTTAAACCTTAAAATTATTGCTATTATACGATAGGTTTATAACCTATGTGACATCCTTAACGACTAGCCTTAATCGAAAGTTCTCTCCTGTTATCAGGAGGGGTAATTAACTATAGGGGTTTGCACCAATAGGAAATCAAAACTCAGATAAAAAATTCCTCACCAAATGAGGGCGAAATCTCTGGGTAATGTCTTATCTAAAACCCAATCTGCCTTCTGAAAATTCCCTCGGTACCTAATCTAGTTAAAACTCTCTAATGCTATCGTCACACAAACACTTTAAAAAAAAATAGACAGATGACACTGAGAGGCCGGGATCACAACATTAAAAAAAATGGAATTTTTTGGAGCCCACATAAGTGAGCCGATAGGCTCAGTTAATATGAAAATTAATAAATCTAATATAAATATTTATGTTTATTATAATTTAAAATTATAATAATAAGTTATTTTGAGAACAATCTTTCTTATAAGAAGAATTATAGGTCATTTGTTTGTGAACGAGCTTGTTTGTAAGTTCAAAAATACTAGATAGATGTGTTCGTGTACAAACTTATTTGATAGTTTGAAAATTCTTAAAGAATATGTTGGCGAATTGGCTCATTTGGTGGCTAAAAAATACTCACTATATATGCTCATGAACATACTTGTTTGGCAGTTGGAAACAATCTCTAGAAATATTTGCAAACATGTTTGTTAGTAGACTAACTCGATAAAGTTTGTTCGTTAAGCTAATGAAATTTACAAATAGAGTTCATTTATAGCTTGATAAGACTCATTTATTTAAAGCTTGATAAATGTTTGATCTACATATTAATTAGCACTAGTTCTTCCAACTAATCAGTGTACTACACGTTCGTTCGATCGCTGCTTCTTGGTTTAATTTTTACCTATGATGTCTTTTTAGATGAAGAAATTAATTAGCAATCTGTTCTATGCTTTTGGCTATATTTTCTTTGGAAAAAAAATTGTTTATTCGTATGCTAAGAAAAAATATGAATGAAATTGGACTTATTTTGTTGGTTTGATTCGGTTGCTAAAGTTCTTGCTTGATTATTGTTTACAATTTTGATTTTTTTATTATTCTTGATTTTATTTTTACTTTCATAAAATTAGTTAGAAAAATAAATTGTAATAATTTATTAAAAAATTAAATAAAAAAAAATCATATAAGTAAACAAGTGATGTGAATGTTATTTACAAAGCTTAAAGAAGAGGTGAACGCATGTATAGCACATTATAGAGAATATGATGCATGTGCGGCTGTGCGCCACTTATATTTTTCACTTTTTAACATTTAGAAAACTATTTATAAATAATTTTTAAGATATCGTTTTAGAACTTTTAGGGAATTATAGCCAATGTTAGATATGCTAGTTTTTAATAAAAAACACTCAAAAATTTGTATAGGTAATTCCAAATAGTCAAAAGTTTGTTTCCTACGATCAAAATGTTTAGAATAGAACATTCGATAACATATCAAAAGTTACATGATAAAATATTTGTTATACTCATTAAAATATATATTTTTTTCATTATCTTTTCATAGAAATATTAGAATTGAAATAAAAAATAGAGTATTGTGAGCCTACCTCAAATAGCAAAATTTCCTTAACTGACAGAATGGACAATCTTGGGTCATGCATAGCCACCAAAATCGCTTCCTCTTTTTCACTCACCTTCCTCTTCTCCTTTCCTTCTTTGCTCTAATGAGCTGATTAGTGGGGACGAAATCCAAAATGGATTTATATTTTTATTATATAATTTTTTTTAGAGGAAAGTGCTAGATGCTCGATCAAACAAGCAAAGCCATAGCGTTCAGTTGGGATATTCTAAGTTCTTCCAAACCTCATCAAATAAGGTGCTCAGTGCCAGAGTGGCTTACCTTAGAGTCGTAGTGTTCACTCAAACATTTCTCTCAAATAGAGATGGAAACATCATAATGCTCCCAGAAATAATTTCCTCATTTAATATTCAACTTTTCCTACTTCATTTAATTAGGTTTACAAAATTTAGATTTAAAAATTTTATAATATCAACAAGAATCTAATTGGGTTATGAATCTATAGGCATCACATTCTCCTCCCCTTAAAAAATGTCATCTTTGACATTTGAATAAATAAGTTTGGGTATAGTTGCTTCATATATACTTCTTTCTTTCAAGTGGTTTATCGCTCAAACATGTTCTTCCAATAAACTTTGACCATAAGGATCTATCTATTCCTATGTTACTTCACATCTTACACTAGAATACAATCATGTTTTTTTTAATAAGTTAGATTGGGTGACCTCGGGAAGTTATTGATCTAATTAAAAATCTATTTCCTAGTACATATACATGGAATACATTATAAATATATGAAATCTCATTAGGTAATGGTAAAGCAAACTTTCCTATTTTTTTAATGATGTCAAAATGATCAATATACCTTGAGCTTAACTATCCTTCCCAAATTTATTGATACCCTTTATTGGACCGACCTTAAAAAACATGAAATCTCCAACCTAAAATTCTATGGATTTATACTTCTAGTCATAATAATTCTTTTACATGTCCCAAACCACTTTAAACATTTTTCCTATCAATCTGATTTTCTCTATAGCACTATCTATCAATCAAGAACCCATCAATCATCTTTTTCCTGTCTCAATCCAAGCTAGCGATGTCCTACCCCTTTTTCCATATAGAACTTTATATGGATTTATCCCGATTCTTGCTAAAAAAATATTATTGTAAACAAATTCAAATAGAGAAATATGATCCTTCCGACTTTCTCGAAAATAAAAAACAGTCTCAAGAAATATTCTAATATCTGAATGACCCGTTCAGATTGTTCATCTATTTGGGGATAAAAGATTACTAAAACTCAACTTTGTACCCTGACTTTCTTGAATATCTTTTATACCTAGATGTAAACCTATCAACTCTATCATAAATAATAGCCTTCAAAATTCTGTAGTCTAATACTATCCTTTACAAAGCTTAGCCAACTTGTAAATAGAGTTTGTCTATCTCATGAGAAAAAATGAGTACGTAGACTTGGTCAATCTATGATCACCCATATTGTATCATAGTTTGCCTAGACCTAGGAAAACCCATGATAAACTCCTATCATTTTCACTCAAGAATATATATAGGCTATGATAAACCACTTGGCCTTTAGTATTCAGCTTCTACTATCTAACAAGATTCACACTTTGGATAAATTATGCTACATCCTTCTTCAATACAAGCCACCTCCATCTTCAACTAAAATTGCAATTCCTATGCAACTCTTCATTACTACTTGTTGACGTACATAATTGTATGGGCCACCCTTGTAGGGCTATCTTTTCTTACCATAGCAAAATCAATTTTGTATTTACATTTTCACTCAATGAAATACAATTGTAATTCCTATCATATAGCAGAGACTCACAAAATATATTTTTCTTGTCTCTTCTGCTTGTAGAGCTATTTCTTAAGCAACATTAACCCAGTTGTATATATGAGGGTCCTCCCTAGTTTGTTCAATCCATGCTACAAGTATTACATTAACTTCATAGATATTTTTTTCTCATTATTGTAGGGTGCAATCAGAAACTACAAATCAGCTCTTTAAGTTAAAATATCTATTTGACAATCAATTCAACACCTTCATCAAAATATTTTGATTAAATGGAGGTGAATACTATAAAAACAATCTCTAAATCAGTTTTATACAATATGACATTATACATCAAACAATATGTTCATATACTCCCAAGAAAATGGCATCGCTTATATAACTCCACTTCATCACTTCGTTTTCCCTCTTCCTTAATGAATGCAAGCCCATCTCCCTCGTCTCCACATATTGAACCAATATCTCCTGATCTCTCGCCATCCTACAATCCCACCCTTTAGCAACTCCACGCACATATCCAACCCACAACTACCTCTAAGCACCCAATGCAAACTCGTCGTAAGACATACCAACTCAAATCATAGAGTATTTTAAACCTCCTCCACTTCTCTAAACAACCAGTTGAACCAACCTCTTATAATAATATCTCCAAAAATTAAAACAGGAGGCTTTCTAATTCACTTGAATTTCAAGCATAACAAAATCAAAGGAGCTTGAGTCCTAGTGTACCTCCGCCACCGAATCAAACAATTTTTGGAGCAAGTGGATATACAAAGCCAAACTACATCTCCAAGGCGTCATTGCTCACACTAAAGCTTGCATTGTTGCTCAAAGTACATAGAGTATTTTTTGTTCTAACTAATTTTATGAGAATGCTTATTATTTTTTTGTATATCATGTCCTGTAGTTTTTTTTTAACAAATAAATTTGTGCGAAGATATCCCGACACAATTGCTCTTGTTATTTGCTGCTCTTGCCATGGTTTCTCTCCAAATGCATCCGTTCATCTCCATCGTGTTGGTTTTCTCTTTCGTTCAGCCTCCAACCGGCAGCAATGTCGTCATTCATGCCCTGGGCATTAACACGGTGGCTTTCATACTTTCATCAAGGATTCAAGTACTTAATTTCCTCCATTCCTTTATTGTTTTTTTCCGTATGGTGGGAAGGTTTCTCTTTTAGGCTCTAAATCCTTTCTAGGCGATTGCATCATCGCCGACAAAACTTATAGATCCAATCCCTTTTGAGGGAAAATTGAATGGTTGATTCTCCCTAGATGTTCCTGAAATACCGATATACCAACCCATATCACATCATACAACCACCACATAATTTTAGGTTTGGGGGACTTGCTAGAATGTCACCATCTTATGACTAATGCATCACGAACACCCATAATGGGCGAAGTTAAATATATAAAAAAAATTGTATCCACATGTAAGTTTCAAAGAATACGCACAATTGTAAGTATCATCAGATGTTATTTCACCTTCAAATCAATTTGATATCCACCAAGCATTCTCAATAGGGCAACTCCAACTGAAAAACTCATTTTCCACTCCAAAATATAGCATAACTTCAAAATGCAATAATTCATATCCAATTGAACAGCATTCTCCCTCTTCTTTCACACGTTTCCTATGAAGGTAACTATTTTCTCCTCTTTCCCACGCTTTTCTTCTCTTTCGCACGCTTCTTCGACAAATCCCGTAGCCCAATTTTTTTATGATGTAGGTGAACAGTCCGACGTCAATATTGGCATCACACTGCTTACCCGACGAACTTTGGCTTGCAATTTAGAGTTCGAATGGGCCGGATGGCCAACGACATATGATGATATACAGTTCAGTTGGAGATGGTCTAAATATAGGAGAGTAATTTCTTTTCCTGTTCCATTCATTCAATAGAAATATTGCATACAATTTCAACTCTACTTAAAGGCAAATCCTGCTTCAAAATAGAACTACCAGACAAGTTACCTTAATTACTTAGTTCCAAGAACGAAAATTTGAAAATGAAACTGCTTAATTTACACATTGCCAAAATCAGGACTGCCCGCAAAGCGGCAAATTCATCCTATAAACTAGTAATTTAATTCCCAAAATCCAGAATCATAATCACACGCTGCGTAAACTGGAACAATAATAAAGTTTGCCAGTGAAGGATGATAGCAGACTGACAGTTTCATAAATGAAATTACAAGCTACAAATTTGAAGGCCAGAATTTTTTTAATAGGGACAAGAAAACATGGAAGCAGCTTCCTAGTTCATTAGAAGCATATCAGCTAAACATTTCTACAAAAATTTGCTAGTATGAGACCCTTTTAGCAGTTCAGTGCATCTATGTTGGAACAAAAAGCATCTGTTGGAGAGTATCTACGTGGCTAATAAAAGTTATATAAATTACAAGCTACAAAGGTGGAAAAATAATACTGAGAATTCACTTTACAATGTGCTTTGACCAGATAAATGTTCGTACATATATATACATACAAAATGAACAATTTTACTTTGCCTTTTACAGCATAGCGAGCTCCAAAAGATTAGAACTATTTACTCGTTATGTCCTAACTAATGCCGAGGATGGAAGCTCCGCATCCAAATTAATGAAATTGTATAGTCTAGCAAGATAGACGGGATTGATATTTTATAAATGAATAGATTCTCCCAACCGATCAGGAGAGTTTTAGCATTTCTCTTTTCTGCATTTCTATGCATTTGTCATAAAGGTTAGATGCTTTTAAACTGTACAATTCTATGTCAACGATAGTGTTTCTCCAAGATTTACCCAGCGAACGAAACTGTCAGAAATTCTTCAAGCGTATCTGAATTTTGGAGGACATTATTAGTTGCATGGTCATCTGTTCTCTGCGAAGGGGAACAATGAACATTTGGTCAGGCTTCTTTGAAGGAAAGAACGTAAGAATATGAAGATATGAAAGCATTCAAGAATGTGCTTCTAAATACTCTTGAAACTACTGTACATTTCCTTTCGTATGCAAGTTCAGTTTGTGTTAGGTTTGTGATTCAGGAATGCATGTCTTCATCTTGGAAAAAAGAGGATGTATTGATGCATCTATGGGGCTTAGTTAGGAAATTCTTGTATTATAGCTGTATTATAAGGATTTATTGTTGAGATTAATATGGTGATTGCTATAAAATAATTATTAATGATGATATTATAAATATCATTGGTCCTTATGGTTCTCAAATTAGATTGAAAAATAGTTTAAAAAAATCAGTTTTAAAAAATGTTGAATAAATCACTGCAATCTATGATCGGGAAGAAGACATTTATTAAGGGTACTGAAGATAGGATTTTATGTTGGCAAGCTTTTAACCCCACGTTGCATTCTTAGATATTGACGTTTGAAAATTTAACACATTTATCGGAGCACATAATAATATTAGGTAAGGGTAACGCAAATAAAAGACATTGAAAGACATGAAAATAAATTAAAAGTATGCAAATACACAATATAATGCATCAAAATAAGTGCATGTATATTACATAAGCCTACTGAAACATGTGCTAAAATATTAAGAATATGCATTTGCATTATGGAAGTGCTCCAAAAAGCATTCAAGTGTACAATGCAAATGCATCGAGAAGCACGCACGTTAGTTTAAAAGAAAATTTTAATTCTCTATATGTACTCTAACAAATGTGCTAAATTTGCAAAAATGTCAATGTCTGAGAATGTTGCGTGAGGTTAAAAGCTCGCCAACGTAAAATCTTATCTTCAAAATTCAATTTAAAAATTCATGTGTTGCGATCATGACATCTGATTACCAAATATAAAAGTATGAGAATACTACATGGGCCAAATAGTCAAGTTTCATCATTCTCCTTAAAAGCTGGAGTCGACACCACTTAAATTAACAAGCGAATATCTAATCATATATTCACCGGGATATTTAATCTTAAAGTTTACATTAGGCCTTCAAAGGCTCTTTAAATGAAACTCATCATAAAAATATAAGTTTTCGGTTCTTCGCGTTCATATTATAACTCACAAAATTGATAATATAACATGATCCTTTGTTTGCGGGTGAACAAAGTTTACAATGTTCTCAAATGACCAATTATTTAAATCTTCGATGATGGCTATGTTGAAAACTAATCTCAACCGGAGGGAACTCTACCATTCAAATACCTCCAAATTCCTATGAAATATAAACATTTTCAAGTAAATAATATTACCCCGTTGATAGCTGTGTTGAAAACTAATCTCAACTAGGTGTGTATGGGTGTGTGTGTGGGGTGGGGGGGGGGGGGGGGGGTGTGGGGGGTTTCTCTACCTTTTAAATGCCTCCAAATTCTTACGAAGTATAAATATTTTTAAAATGGCTTTAAGGTCACCCTAATGATGACCATGCTGAAAGTTAATATCAATTGGAGGGGTTAATCTCCAAATTTCATTAAAATTCTAGTAGGAAATGAGAGAGATTTCAACCCAAAACAACTAACCATAAGAGGAAATTAGAAAAAGAACGCACCTTGAATCACTTTTATTGCAAGAATTATGAAAGTAAAGCAACAAGATACAAGGATCTTCAATTAGAGAGGAAGATCCGACTCTCCCAAACCCTAGCCGGTGGCTAGTGACCAAACTTCAATAAGCACAAACTAATTTCAGCCAAAATCAATCATAACCCTTACCCTCGGGTAAAATCAACTATTAAAAGCATGCAAATTAAAACAAAATACCTAAACAACCCTTCAATTCAAATATTCCCTCATAAATAATCCCTAAATACCTTCTACATATGGGTGCTGGGCATTTGAAGAGATGGCTGAACCCGGTGGGAGGAACTTCTGTTTCGTTTGGTGTAAACATAAGCTAATCCAGGAAGGACTGGTCTAACAATACCTCCCTCGCAAATACCCACCTTATCCTCAAGGTGGAAGAATGAAATTTGATGCTTTACCCTCTTATACGGCTCCCATGTGGCATCATACTCGAGTAGTTTCTTTCACTTTATCAGCAATTTCTTGCTTCCACCCTCTACTTGTCATTCTCATTTCAACTTCAGTGGTTTCAATACCACCACCAAATCCTCCACCAAGGTCACTAGTGACTCTGGCCTTTATGCATGATCCCCAATAGCTCTCCTTAACTATGACATATGGAATACCGGATGTATGGTAATGGTCGGTGGTAATCTCAATCGATACGACACTGCTCTAATCTTCTCCAATATCTCATAAGGGCAAACATATCTCGTAGCCAGCTTCTCATTCCTCCTATTAGCCACTGTCCTCTATTTATTGGGACGAAGCTTCAAATATACCATATCCCCTACTTCAAATTGAATGTCTTTTCAATTCCTTTAGCATTCTGTCCCTCTCCTCCAAGTACTTCTCTATTGAACACTAGTGTGCTACTCTGTCCAAAGTGCACCAAATGAGGTGGATCTCTTCTGTACAACACTTTGAAAGGAGACATATGGGATCAATGTTTAAAATTGCGCAATAAAAGGCGCGCCTCAGCTCAATTTCATCCATTTAAGCCTCAAAGCCTACGCAAATAAGTTTAGTTTATGAGGCTTATGCCTCAAGTTTATAAGGCGCGCCTTTATGGCACGCCTCGCCTCATATATTTAAGGCGTCGCCTTTTTAAAAATTAACCTAAATTTTTTTTTTTAGTTCGGACCCCCAGTTGTCGACGTGGCGCGCCTATTGAAATGTCGACGTGGCATCAACATTTAAACCCTTGTAAAGGTTGAATGGAGGAGTCGACGTTTTGATTTTCAAGTTACAGTAAACTTTCGAACTTTCAAGCATTCACTCCGGAGCAATTTCAAGCATTCTTCACTCAGTTTCTTCTAAGATATCATCATCCCCAAAGAAAAATGTAACTTAATGCTAAGTTTTCTGTTTCGTAATGCGTATTTTATGGTTATGCTATTCGTTGGTGTTCAAGGCTCTGAAGATCTTTAGATTTTATGCTTATTCTATGCGTATACATGGCTTCTCGAAACTTTTTAAATATTTGATACTTTGATGCCACCATGTTTTCTCTATATTCAGGGTTTACGATGAATTTATGTTGAAATTTGAAACACAAAACCTAACTAGATTGCTTCCATTTACGCGTTTTATGTGCGTATTTTATGCGTACACTTTGCGTGTTCCATGCTTATGTTGTGCGTATTTTATGCGTGCGTATAATTTGCTATCATTTCTTTGCAATGTTCGTTCTTATGTGTATGTTATGTGTACATTGTGCGTATGTTATGCGTATGTTACTTTGCCTATATTGTGCGTATGTTGTGCGTTTTTTTGTGTATCTCATTTACTTATTTTTTATTTTTTAAAATTTTCAGATATATGTTTGTCCAATAACTTATCGATGCTACGTTTCTATGTTTCAAACAAACTGTGATGAATTTGCTCAGCAAATTACTTCTGAAGTCAAGGACACATTGAAACGTTTAAATATCATACAGTTTTTGGAATTTCCTCGGTTTGAGCAAAATGTCCCTCTGATTTATGAGCTGATCTCAAAGTGGAACATTTCAAAACAATGCTTTGTTATAAAATGTCAAGCCATTCCTTTCACGGTTGATGAAGTGGCACTTCTTACTGGTCTGCCAAATAAAGGAGAAGAAATTTTCTGGCTTTCCTTAGCACATACTTCAGTTACATCAGAGGAAATAAAGACAGACATGATGGAGATGAACAAGGAAACCCCCCCCAAGACTATGTTAAGAAACTTTATAATGTATTTATGTTCAAATTTACTTTTTCAACTTAACAACTTTAAAATCATAGGTTGCTTCAAAGAATAGCAAATAATCCAGATGAATTTTTATTAATAAATTGGGCTAGTTCAATTAGGGAATTTTTAATTGCAGAGTTTAATAAGGCATCCTCGAAGATTTCAAATAAGAAGCCAGCAGGTTACATCAATGGTTTTGTACCTTTACTAATTGTGAGTGCTAAGTGCTAACTATTAAATTCATTCAAAATTTTAGTGGCTCAATGTGAGTGCTAAAATTTTCTTTGATCTTATGCAGATTTGGTTCCTAGAACATACTTCTTTTCATGCTCATTTGTATGCTGACAAAAGGCCCCGTTTTCTACGATGGTCATCGGATATTGTATATACTACAAAGATAATTACTAACTTATTTTCTAATATAAAGA
The DNA here is from genome assembly GCA_022539455.1 of Dendrobium nobile. Classification (NCBI taxonomy): domain Eukaryota; kingdom Viridiplantae; phylum Streptophyta; class Magnoliopsida; order Asparagales; family Orchidaceae; genus Dendrobium; species Dendrobium nobile. The sequence continues at coordinate 6,721,726 of CM039728.1, read as the reverse complement.
AAAGTCAGATTTATAATGTCCTCTAAGTAGTTACCCAGGATGAAATGGATATGGTTAATGTCAACAAATATCCATCAGATAGTCCTCCATCCCCTGATTCCCCTCATGAAATATCTACCCATCAAAACAACCCCCCCCCCCCCCCCCAATCTCCCAATCATACCCCACCTCCTCAGCAAGACCCCCACCCACCTCTTCAGCATGAACTTCAACAAGATCCTCAACAACCACAATTTAGTTTTTCTGCTGATGCACTTGAATCTCTCCAAGAAAGAATAATCAAATCCTACCAAGAAACATGTACAAAACTTTTTCTTGAATTTGAAGGTAGGCTGAGCAGAAAGTTTGAAGACTTAACTGAAAGAGTTGAAGTTATAGAGGTCAAGCTCAATAAATACATTGATCAGAGCAAAATACTTCCTGAGAAAAGATCTGTAAGTTACTCTTCTTCTTCCAATAAAAAATATAAATCAGATAACCCTCTCCACAGCCTCAATAACCCAATCCCACAAAATCAGCCAATCCCTGAAGAAATGCAACTTATTCCATATACAAATCCAACTGAATCAATAGTAGTAGATAAGATTCCTATAAATCCTGTAACTTATGTCTATTCAAGTGAAATAGAAAGTTACAAAGGTGTTCTGAGTTTGAGTCCTGAGAAGAGAAATTTTATGCAAAAAAGTTTGAGAAAGTTTAATCAAAGGTAAAAAAATTGCAACTTATTTTATATTATGGTATGCGTATGGTATACGTATTTTATGCTTATGCTATGCGTAACTTATGCTTATGGTATGCTTATGAAATGCATATGTTATGCATATTTTATGCTTATGATACTTTTTTTTTTGCAGGAAAGATAGTATCTTGTTTGTTGGTAACATTCTGATTTCTAGATCTGATATTGACGACTTATTAAGCGACAATTATTTAGGCAATGAACATGTATATATTTTTGCCATTTTTTTAGATGAGAAGTGTGAACTTATACCTGACAAATACCATAAATTTCTATACATCTCTCCAGTCTATTGGGTTAGTAACTTAGTATTCAATTAATTAGTTTAACTATTGAATTTGTAACTTACATTTATTACTTGCACTTGCAGAATAACAAAGGCAGGAAAAAATTGTTCAAATTGCAAATCGACCATAAAACCGAGCATTTTGTTTCTTCAAACAACATTTTATTACAGTCAATCATTGAATCTAATCACATTACCCTTCTGGTTGGTATGCTGAATGAATAAAAGTGAAAATTTTATGACTCCTTGCTCATGCCAGACTGTGTAAAAGAGCATAGGCTTGTTGTTCCAAAAATCGTAAGTGTTATATGAATAGAACTCTTTAATTTTTAAAAAAATTACATAACTAATCATTGATCTACGTATTTTTCAGCTTAAAACCCTATACTATGACACGAAAGGAGCTTTTAAAGGTGATATCAAAAAATGGAAGCTTTCTACCATTAAAGGTATACCACAATAGGAGAATATTATAGATTGCGGGATGTATGTATGTAAATATATGGAAAGAATATGTCTTGAAGGCAACACTCATTGGACTGATAGTAGAAATTGGCAAGCAGACATGCCAAAGTATAGGGCAGAATTTGCATATGAAATATTTTATAAATCATTGAAAAAAATGACAGTTTTTCATTATATGTATAAATATTTCTATGTATAAATATTTCTGACTTTCTGTGTATAAATCTTTAAATAGTTTCTGTGAATAAATGTTTCTATGTATAAATGTTTCTGACTTTCTATGTATAAATGTTTAAACAATTTATGTGTATAAATGTTTCTATGTATAAATATTTCTGACTTTCTGTGTATAAATGTTTAAACAGTTTCTGTATATAAATGTTTATTTTTGAAGAATATATTTTTCATTTCTGTGTTTTTAAATATTTTTAAATAATACTCATAATGCACGCATCAAATACGCATAACTAACGCAACAAATACGCATAACGCACGCACAAATACTACGCATAACGCACTCATAAAAATACGCATATAGATTTTTTAATTCTGTGTTCTTTAAACGTTTTGAAATAATACGCATAACGCATGCATAAAATATGCATCTGGAATGCACATAGTACATACAAAAAATGCACACAGTACGCATATAACTCGCACAAATTATGCAGTAAATTTTGTTTATCAAATTATATTAAATGTTTTAATTAATATGTATCTTTGCTTTTTAAGTTACTTACATTAAAATGATGAGTAATATATTTTTTAAGTAACTTAGATTACGCAATGTGATTTTTATCATTTCATTTTCTAGTCTTGACTCTTGAGTATGATATTTGAATAAGTGCAAAGGGTTTATGGCTCTAGGTGATTTTGTATTTAAGGAAGATAAATAATAAGGAATATGATGTTTGAAAGATTTTGTGCTTGGAATTTGCGTTTAAAGGTTAGTGTTTGAATTTCTTATTTGTTTTAAATAAAAAAATAATTTAAAAAGTATTTTTAAGTCATTTTTAAATAATACGAATAACGCACGCACTAACTACGCATACAGAATGCACATATTACTCATAAAAGACGCACAAAGTATGCATAATACATGCACACTTTACGCAGTCAATTTTATTCATCAAATTATATTAAATGTTTTAATTAATATATATATATATCTTTATTTTTAAGTTACTTACATTAAAATGATGAGGAATAAGTTTTTTAAGTTACTTACATTACGCAATGTGATTTTTATCATTTTATTTTCTAGTCTTGACTCTTGAATATGATATTTGAACAAGTACAAAGGGTTTATGGCTCTAGGTGGTTTTGTATTTAAGGAATATAAATAATAAGGAATATGATGTTTGAAAAATTTTGTGCTTGGAAATTACGTTTAAAGGTTAATGTTTGAATTTCTTATTTGTTTTAAATAAAGAAATAATTTAAAAATTTTTGTTAAATCATTTTTAAATAATACGCATAACGCACGCACTAACTACGCATATAGAATGCACATAGCACTCATAAAAAATGCACATAGTACGCATAATACACACACACTTTATGCAGTAAATTTTATTCATATTATATTAAATAGAGTATGTAGACTACATTTAGTATGAACTGAGGGGTCTTTAGCTGTGGAGTGACGGGTGGCAGATATGGTAAGGAGGGTAAGAGGGTTGGTTGATTTTTTATGAGCCTTTATTATACTTACTATTGCTCAACTACTATATAATGCGAGAACACTTGAAGAAAATGGTAACTTATGATTTTCAAACAGAAGTAATGCAACCTTGACCAAAGGTAAAATTTTTTATTTCAAAAAGTTAGTCTAAGGCTGCTGTTAGTTTGTGATTCTTTTGAGGATGAGGATAACTAAGTAGATTTCTAAATCGTTAGAATGAAAATACTAGGTAATCCTTATCCTCAAATGAATCACAAACTACCAGAAGTCTTAGACTTATTTCTGAAGCACAAAAACTTTTCTTTTGTCAATGCCTGCATTACTTATGTTTGAAAATTATGTCTAAAAATCAAAGGAAGGTTCTCATGTAATCAAAGGAAGGTTGTATAACTTGCGGTCCTGTATTACTTCTATAAACATCAAAGCAAGTTTCTCTTATAATTATTTTGGTTTAATTTTTTTAATAGAATGTACATAGGTTATAGCTGCTAGATGAATTATGATTGATGTATTGTCCAATATAAATCATCTTTGATAACCAAACCTTCCATTCATTACTGTGATATTTATCATCCTTCCATAGACATGGAAGGAGGATAAATATCGCAATAATGAATGGAAGGGCTTGGTTGTAAAGATGATTTATATTGGACAATCCAACAATCATAATTCCTATAGGAAAGTTGATGTTGTTGAAGATATAAATTAAGTTACAGCGCATTAAGATGTACATTGACAATCATATTGGAAGAAGTTTTACAAAATATACGTAGTGTTCTGCTTAAATACGCATTACATACACAGTGTTTACTCATTACATAGGCAGTGTTTACTCATAACATACGCATAATACACGCACAACATACGCACACTTTACACAGTGTTCAGCTTATCTACGCACAAAATACGCATGGAATACGCAGTGTTTACTCATAACATACGCAGTATATACTTGTAAAATATGCACAACTTAAAACTGAACACACACAAAATTAATCGACGGCTCGACATTATATAATACTGAACAGTGATCACATCCAGTTCACATATTAAACCCTAAACAAGATCTGCTCTCTTCGCTTGGAGGTTTCTTCTACTACGAGTTTGGTTGCTATCTTCTCCATCCGACCCGCGGCCGCTTCTGTCCGAGGCTGCTGTCTCCTCCGACCTGCATCAGGTCATAGAAAAGATTAGTATGAACTCGTTCACTTCCTATTTTTCTCAATCAGGATGGTCAGAAATAAGGATAAGACTGCATCAGGTCATAGAAAAGATCCAGCATGGAAATATAGCACTCAGGTGGATGTAGGAGGTAGTGATAAAACATATGTCTATCTGAAATGCAATTACTGTGATAAAGTTGTGAAAGGTGGTGTGACTAGGATGAAGGAACACCTTTCAGGTTCTCACAAGAATGTTGCTTCATGCTCCAAAGTTTCTGATGCTGTAAGGGATGAGATAAAGTCATACATGAATAAGTCTACCACATCAAACTATCTTGCACAGAAATAATTTGAGGATAGAGTTGATGTTGGATCTTACTACGGGAGTGAGCGCAGTATTAGGGATTCATCTTCTTCTATGAAGCCCATTTTATCTAGGGGTACTAGAGGGCCTATGGATCATTATATGGTTGACACATTAGAGGATAGGCCTTCTACTACACAGAAGATGGCCCTAGAAAATGCAAAGGAGGCGCGGAGAAGAGTGTGTAAGGATATAGGCAGATTCTTCTACGAAAATGCAATTCCATTTAATATTGCCACATCACCTGCTTATTACAACATGATTCGTTCAGTTGGATCATTTGGGAGAGGGTTCAAACCTCCATCCATGTATGATTTAAGAACATGGATTTTGAAGGAGGAGTTGGAAAGCACTGATAAAAGCATCGAATAAATTAAAAAGACTTAGGCCCAAACAGGAGTAACAATTATGTCAGATGGGTGGTCTGATATCAAACATAGAAGTCTGATCAACATCCTCATTAATAATCCTTATAGTGCTGTATTTTTAAGGTCAATTGAAGCATCTGACCAGGTCAAAGATGCTGAGTTCATATTTTAATTATTAGATAGCATTATTGATGATGTTGGAGAACATTTGGTTGTAGAAATTGTGACAGATAATGTAAGTTCTTATAAGGCTGCAGGTAATAAACTTATGGAGAAGAGGAAACATTTATACTGGACTCCATGTGCTGCACATTGCATAGATCTGATTCTTGAGAAGCTTGGGGAGCTACCTCAATATAAAAATGTACTCACTAAAGCCAAAAAAATAACCAAGTTTATTTACAACCACTCTTGAGTTCTAGCTCTTATAAGAAAGTTTTCGAAGAAAGAAATTCTAATGCCAGCCACAACAAGATTTGCCACCGCTTACTTGACCTTAGAGAGCATGCTGGATGCCAGGCAACCTTTAGAGGCTATGTTCACATCTACACAGTGGTTGAGTTGTGCTTGGGCGAAGAAGGCTGAGGGAAAAGAGATTAGAAAGATTATTTTAACAAAGTGTCTTATATGCCATTACAACCACTAGACCTTTAGTTCATGTTTTAAGGACGGTATATGCTGAGAAGAAGCCTGTAATGGGTTTCATCTACAATGCCATGGATGAAGCCAAAGAGTTGATTGCCTCCAACTTAGGAGGCAGTGAGGGAAGCTTTAGGGAAATTTTGAATATTATTGATGATAGGTGGGAACTACAGCTGCACCGACACTTGCATGCCGCTGGCTACTACCTAAACCCTCAGTATCAATATGCAGAGAACAAGTCTTCAAACCCTAAAATAAAGTTTGGATTATATCGTTGCATGGATCGTCTAATAAGTGATGCAACTGAAAAATCAAATGCTGACTTGCAATTGGTACCTTTTAGGAACAAAGAAGGTTTTTTTGGATTACAACAAGAAAAAGATATAATTGCCAAATGATCTCCAGTTGAGTGGTGGATTCAATTTGGTGATGGGACTCCAGAATTACACCGTTTTGCTGTGAAAGTTTTGGGCTTGACATGCTCTTCATCTGGCTGTGAAAAAAAATGGAATACTTACAATCAAGTACATACAAAGAGGAGAAATTGCTTGTCGACATTGAGGATGAACTCACTGGTGTACATTATGTACAATAGGAGACTCAAAGATAGGAATTTGAAGAAAAAAGGATTAATGGATGATGAAGATCCTTTGCTTTGCGATGATGTGGCATCTGGTGATGAGTGGTTTGTAGATATAAAGTTGAAGAAATGCCGTCTGAATTACGAGATGAATATTTAAATGTTGATTTCTTTGATGGTCTTAAAGCATCAACATCCACAACAACTCAAGAACAAATCAAAAAAGATATATAAATAATATAGTTTTCTTTTCTTAGACTTTTAAATGTATTACACTATTATTCATTATGATATTGTTAAAAAATATTTAGGGAAAAGGAAGATAACTAATAATGAGGAAGAAGAAGCTGATTGGGAGATATTGGACTCTATAGGAGAGGGGGAAGAGGAGAGAGCAGTTCATCATAATGATGATTCAAATGAAGACCCCCTTAGTGATGACTGATGAGTGATGGACAGTGCTGATGACTAGTGAGTTCTTATGTGATGTCTCGCTTATTTATTCTCAAAGATGTGGTATGTAGCATTTTTATGTTTTATATATTATTTGCTCATTAGTATATACAAAATTTATTATTTTATGTTTACGCAATTTTTTGATTTTGAGGCTTACGCCTCGCCTTAGGAACGAAAAACGCCTCAATACCCGAATTCTTCTTATTAAGAATTTCTTTCCTAAAATTTATCCTACTCAATCATACATGCCACATCTCCAACCATGATTTTTTAAACAATTATTACACCCTTTATATAAGCATTACAATGCAAGATACTGATTTTAACTACACTCTACTTGCCCCCATAGTGTCCTACATTTAAATCTAACTATTAAGTTATTTTCAAAACTATTTCTACGATTTTTTTTTTCATTAGCAGCAATTGCTTAGTCTTATTAGTGAGAACTACTATAAAATTTTATTCCTACTAGTCACCTTCAACCATGATTTTTCAAATGGTAATTTCACCCTTTAGTAGTTCTACATGTATATCTTAGATATTCATTTTGGTTGCACTCAACTTGCTTGCCTACCTCACTATACCACACAATCCAAACTGCATAGAGTTCTTCTCATTACTGTTTGTATGATTTTTTTCATTAAACAAAATTATCTACTCGCACCACTACGAATTGCTTTGGCTTATCTTTTAATTGCACAATTTATTACTACCAATCACATCTCCATTCAATATTATTTTCAAATCTAATAATATTGGATCACATATACTAGTTTCTATTCTACCTATTCTTGTGTGACTTCTGTAGATTTTATGATTGCATTAGCTAAATTCTTGTTTCACCTAGTTAAACTATAACATTTGCAAACTAGAGCAAGCAAAGATGCTGTTCAACTTAAATTAATACCTTCCGAACACCATTGGCACTAGCCCTCACACGAACATATAAGGCAGTGTAAAACAAATAGTTATTATATTAAATAAACACATTCCATTTAGTAATACTTTTAAGGAATATATAAAATAAAAATCATCACATTGAAGTATGTTAGCAAAATAAAATAAGCTTTCACGTTACATTGGTTTCCAAGTTTCAAAATCTTACTAAAAATATTATCTTAAACAAAATACCCAAAGCATATGCTTAAAATAAGTTAAATGGAAAACATTTAAGTTAGTAGCATGCATAGCCTAAAGATATAATAATCTTTACCACTTTTATTCTATCTTAACTATCATCCAGGTTTTCTCATGGAGCATTGGATCAATGGCCCTCTATCCCTTCATTTGTTTCCTCAAACTTGTTCACTTATTACTTAAGAGTATTAATATATAACCTAAATTAGATCTAACTTATTTTCTAATACACTTTCATATTTTTCCAACTCTTGATGCTCTTTCCACATCACACAAATTTGCATTATAGCCAAGATCTTATTAAGGCATTAACCAAGGTAATACTTTTGCAATGGCACGCACTAGGGAGGCGTACAAGAAGCTACGGTCTCACCTTGCTTAACTTGATTTCCATGATAAGCCCTCAACTCAACTTTAATAGCAATAAGCAAAAAAGCATGCATCAAACAACTCCTTGTTTAATTCAAACATACAGTTATTATTCGCATCCACTTCTAAGTTCTACATTTCTTCATTTGTTTGCAACTTTCCAAACACCAGTTTCCACATATCAAAAATTCATAATTACAATATTGATGATGAGATTTTTTCTTTTTCTGCATGAAAAGGAAATCAAACTACTTGTTTTCACTTTTTCGATATGCTAGGATTTATAATATATGCATATATACTTTAATCAAAGTGTGAAATCACTTAAAATTCATATGCAGATAGAATTTCAAACATTAATATGTCAGCGCAATGTCTGAAAAGTTCAAAGGGGATTAATCTATCAGTTTTTAGCAAACATAAAATAGTATTATAAGTACCATGCAGCTGGAGAAATCTCCAGTCATGAATGTTGGAGAAAATGGAAATGAAGAGATATTGAAGGAAGTAGAGGAATATATTTTTTTCTTGCAATTTCAACAATACATCATCCCTATTTATACTAGAGGTTACAAGTAGTTCTAGATTTCTCTATAGTCTAGAAACATCTATTTTTAATAAGCATTTACTTCAAAAGAAGAGCATCCTAGAAGATTCTACATTAATACTTAATGGTGGAATAGTCTAGACAAGGGAATACTCTAGAATGAGAAGCATTAATTTCTAATAATGAACTTGGAAAAGTGCATCTTCTTCACATCAACATGTCCCAGTAGAAGTGTTCCTTAAACTTCCTCCAGTGCTCCTTCCATTACTTGCAATGCCTACATTCCTCTCCAATAACAAAAACCTGGTTGAAATGGAAAAATGTAGGGAAAAAATGCCAAATAACCATAGACCAGGGGTTAGAACATAGAATCTTCAAAATACTGAAACAACCGTTATTCTAAAATAATTGGGTGCACCTTTTTAACAAAAAAAATAAAAATAGCAGTTATTTTCAGAAGCAACAGCTAAAGAGAAAGAAAAATGTAAAATAGAATAGAAATCAGGTATAAGAGAAGCTTATTCATTCAATTTTTTTCCCTGTGTGCAACTCAAGAACATTGATTTTTCTGTATTACCAGGTGATATTATCTTCAAAGCCTTCGAAAAATGGTGGTCATGGAGACACTGCAAAAAGAATAAAAGGTTTAGGTCCATTCAACTTGCATTTCATTGATGGGGAAGAGAATGATATACTGCAATAATGTCAAAGAAAATAACGGACTTTAGCAAAATCTATTAGCCGAAGAAGCGCGCGAAAGGGAGAAAGTTACCTTCACAGCCAGCGAGGTCCCGTTCTTGCTTCCGATCAAAATGTTGAAATTTCCGATCCAACAGGAAGGGAAAGACGTCGAAGGAGCAAAGTTGAACAGCCACGAAGGAAACGATGAAGCGACGCATGCAATCTCTACACCTTCTGGGAAGCAACGAAGCCTAACAGCAACGACTAAAAGAGAAGATGAAAGGCAAACCTATACGTTTATTGATTAACTTAATTAATATATTTTAAAATACTAATAATAACTAAAATAATTAAATAATTAATTATATAATTAGTGCATAAATTTATTATCTAATTTAACTTAATTGTACAATTAGTAATTAAATATTAAAAGAATTAGCTTAATTAATATAACTTAATATGTATGTATTATTAAATATTTAATTAATAGTGTAAATAATAATTAATAAGTAATTTGTACTTAATATGTTATTAAATTTATAACACATTAATTTTTATTTTAATTATAAATTTATTTTTTAATTTATAATTATATTCTTCACATTTAAATCCTTAACTGCCATAAATCTTGAAATATGTTATCAAACATTTTCTAAGGATTTAACAAGATTTAACATTTAACATACCAAACAGTTTTCAGGATTTAACACATTTCGGATTTATTAAATCCGGATTTACAGGATTTACTAAATCCCACTAAAGTTAAATCTCACTTGTTGCCAAACAGCCCCTTAGGGACACTTTATTGTTGATGTGACATGCTCTAATTTATCTTTACTCAGAGAATAATTTTTTCTATAATAGTATGAAAATTAAAATGAAAGATAGCACAAATATGTAATTTCAGCTGAAAAAAATATATTATAATAAACTTTAAATTAAAATTTATTTTAAGATGACAATAATATAAATTATTTATATTTATATTGAAATAAATTTAAGAATTATGAAGCTTATTGTAATTATATAAATTAATAATTTATTTTTGTATGAATTAATTTGGAAAGAAAACCATATAACATAAACTTGGAATATATATGAGTTTTTGTTGGTTGCTGAATTGAGAACAATATCTTTTCTTACTTGAAGGAAAATAATGCTTGTCGCCACCACACCAATGAAGAAAATTAGGACAAAAATTGGGGCAACCAGAAAGGTCATAGTAAGTGGGTCCTTGTTTCATCAGTTTGATGGCAATAGCTGTCAAATTCTAGGCTTATTTTGAATTGAAAATTTGACTAACTTGAGTCTAGAAGACTTTCTCAACTAGTTAACGAGGGAAGAAAAAGTCAAAGCAATGATCCTTAACTAAGAAAATGTTGATGCGGATCATAACAAAATAAGGGAAAACTTTCCTAAATTGAATTCCCTGAAATAAATTCACTAACTTTGACGTTTAAATATTCAACAAATATCTACTGGCTAACCTTAATTGAAAGTTTTTTTCTTTTTGGGGAAGAATAATTAACTATAGGGCTTGTACCTATGAGAAATCTTGAATCAGATCATAACAAAATAAGGGAAAAATCTATTGGTAGTGTTTTGTTGGCAATCTAATCTGTATTTTAAAAATTTGTCATGGAACTAAACTCTCTCAGTAGGGTTGGGTGCATTTTTGGAGCCCACAGTGTGATCCAAATTACTTCAAGTCAAACTTATATATGCAAAATAATATTAAAGATATTTGGAAAGAATTTAAGTCTTAAGTGAAACCGATGGCTTGATTAGCTTGAGTTAGTTCGAGTGTCATCTAGATTAAGCTTCAATTTGCAAAAGTGTTTTATTTATTTATTTTTGAGTCTTGCATTATTGTATTTTTATGTGTAGAGCATGTTAAGATGATTTGCCCATACAAAATTAAAATTGAGAACTTATTAAATCAAGCCACAAGTAAAATTGAAAAATCAACAATCCTTTGTACTATTTGATCAATGATCATGTTGTACATTTAGGTTTGATTTCAATTTGAATAAATCAAACAACTTGATTAGTTAAGTAATTATGTTATTAATAAAAATTGATCTTACGATCGTATTGTATGATATATATCATAATGTACAATTTGTTTTATACTAAAATTTAATTTACATCATCAATTTGCATCGTTTATAATATTTGAATTTTGAATTACTTGTACTATCCAATGCCTATTATACTTAACAATTTATTTCCTAGTTTAAATTTAATTAATTGCATGGCTATAATCAACCGTAAGTTATGATAAGAATTTGAGCTAATCATACTTTAATGATCATACAAGGCGATCATCTAGTTTAAATCAACATTAATTGAGGATTTGATTGATTAGAAGGTTGATGATTATTGCTCATGCAATATGGTGAACCTGGCTAACAGTCATAATTATAATTCCAAACTTGGAAAACCTTAACATAGAGAAGTTCTAGTGAGAGAAAATCTTCTTCTATAAGAAGTCATCTTCTTTCTTCAAACCTTACAGTCCTCATGTTTGAATATCAGGATTTGAAAGATTTTGTATCTCAAAAGTGGCATTGGAAAATGTTGATTACTAGCGGGTTATGCTAAGAATGACCAATTTTACCCATTGAAGTGGAAGTTAATTACCTAATAAGTCCTAGGAGTGTGTTTTTCATTTTGAGTAATAGTGTTGTAAGTTTCTCCTTCAACACCCATCCTAACTCTTACAAAACTAGATGAAATGATTTGGAAACATGTTTGCTTGGATTGTCACAAAACATGTTTGCTTGGAATGTCATTAAGGTTCTTAAGCCTACTAATCTCCAATCAAATTTGATTTGCCAAAAAACAACACATAATATGGATTTTCTTATAAAAACAAGCTTTTAGCGCTCTGGTTTTGCCCTTCTCCAACGGCCTTTGTTTGGCCTTTGCTCTATTACAGTAAATGAGGATGGGTTAATGCTGTGCGTTTCAATAAAATAAAATTTCCTTAAGCCACCACAACCATCCATTATATGCAGCAGCTGTTGCTTGTAGCTTTAGGTGAAAAGCAAATGCATGATATATTACTTACTTTAGGACAAATGAGTTATTTAATAAAATAATTATATAAACTAATATATATATATATATATATATATGGTTAATTTAAATGTAGAACCTTTAAAAATAATTAATTTTTTTCTTGCATTGAGAAAATTCGGAAGAAAATTTTTAGTTATATTTTGATCTTATCTTTTTACGTTTTTGAGTATTACAAAATATTAGTGAATTATGTGAGATATCTTGCATTACCCACTTCAATAATTGTCTTCACTTAATATTGCCACCCATTTGCAGGGACCTGCGCATTTGGAAAATCTCCATCCATGCTTCCTGCCACTTCCAAACCATGTTTGTCAGATACAATCTGGACCCAACTATGACTATTACTCATCCATTATGCGTTTTACAATTTCCTCGCCAGTGGTATGTTAGCAATTGTGTTTAATACTGTTTCTTGCTTTAGATTAATAGTAAATGTTGGGTATGACATGCTTTCTTTAAAGTCATCCATATGGTTTTAAGTTGTCAATGGCATGATCTGAGTTTCTTGCAGTTTTTACATACCTCATGCATCATATTACTAAATATAATTTATAGTTGCTTGAATCTCAAGAACTTAAACCAATTAAATACTTTGAGATGGTAACTTCAGAATGACTTTCATTCCACTTAATCTTACCTTGGTGGGCATGTATCTTGATGGCTAAAGAATCTTGAATATTTCTCATGTTAAATGAATCAAATGCTCTTTTCATTAGTAAAAACCATCTATTTCTAAATAATGCAAATATCATATATTCTAAATTTGAAAAGATTGAATTTAAATTATTTTATTTAATTGTTTGGTTGTGAATTTAGACAGATTTAATAAGCTAGTTGATTGGCTTTGTGAGCACTTGATGTAGGTTTTAAAGTGAACTAGGATTCATGGATTGAAGACTCTTTCTTTTGGTGTAAGATAAAAAATTCAAGATTAGAAATGATGGATTAAAGCAAATAAGTTTTTTAGGAATTTAACTCACAAAAAATCAAGTCGATTGAAATTTTACACCACAGTTGAAAGTTGATTTGTGATTAATTTGATCAATATTAGGAATACTCGCTTTGATAAAAATGAATATTTAAGGAAAAATTAAGGAAAAATAGAAGAAAATATTGGCCTGGTAGATGTAGGTAGATATATTCCCTATAGAATTGCTTTTAGTACTTGGAACGCATTCAAACGAATTCATCGTCCAATAAGCACCCAAAATTGAGGAGGGTCAATTAATAGTTTTATTGAACCAAATATTATTATTTTTACATGGCTCAACTTATCTATTTATTGTCATCAATATCCAAAATTGGATTGCCCCTTTAAACTTAATTGGGCAGTATAATGCACGAAACCAATTGAACCCCCGAGATCAGGTCAAAGCTCAATATAATGAAAATAATGGAAATTGCGTGCTATCGGAAGTCAAAACAGGGGTGATGAAAGACCCATACAAATGCTACAAAGCGAGATGCAAGTTTTGACAAAATCGCAGCCACAGGGATGACACATGCATTATAGGGAGAAACATAGGCTTTCTAAAAGTCGTAACTACTGTGTGCTGAGAGAACCACACATGTAAAGAAGTGATACTTCATTCTTGTAAGTGTTACATGAACCATAAAGTAGTCAAAGTAGATTCTAAAATCAAAAGAATGGCACCCCTGCACAAGGTACCATAATTTATGATGGATATATTCAAATCTAGCTTCTAAGCAATCCAAGTCTTAGAGGCAAATGAAACTATGTAATTTCATCATATTAGAGAGTACAACCTGATCTCATAGGCTACATCATGACATGGATGTCCTAATTAGTTGAAATTGAACATTGCAAGCTAAAATAAAAAATTGATACTATTTAATTTTTATTGGATCATTTATTTTCTTGATGCTTTAAATGAATGTAAACTTATAGATCTTTGTTAACTCTGCTTGATAAATTGAACTTCGACAAATTTATCATTTGGTTTTCATTAAGCAGATGAGTACATAAATTTTGTGCTTCTTACAAAGTAATTCATTAGTCATCACAAATAAACTAATTTTTTGTACTCGACTGAGTAGTGGTAGAAATCTAAGTTGCTTAGGAGTTAAAGAGAAGGTGTTTGATCTGAGCTACTAGGGAATGAGATATGAAGAACTAATAATTATTATTACGTGCTAAAAACTTTGCTTCACTAGAGTTGGTGTTTTATACCTTAGCTTTTGACAAAAATCCAACATATCCTAAAAAAGTTGCAGGAGATTAGAAAATTTTTATGTGAATAGCCTGGAAAAGAAAGAATTATGGGCCTAGCCCAATTGAATAGTCCACTATATATTAGGCAGCACAAAAATCATTTTTTTTTCTCATAAGACGATGTGATTATTTTAGAATAAATATGTGATTTCCCTTTTAGGGATTGCATAAATTTGATGTCCACAAAAAAAAAAAAAAGTTAAAACCAAACAACAAGGTTAAATAATGACATAAGGTTGGCGATAGCGGTTATTGGTGGTGGTCGTTGGCGATGATAGCTGGAAAATGTAAGAGAGCTCTTTAGTTTTCTCAGCTCTTGAAGCTCCCCCCTTTGTAGAGAGTTGAGCCTTATTTATAGGCTTTTTGAGATGGACATTTTGATCCCATTAATCATAGATTGTTTATTAAACATTCAAATACCTTAATGATATCAAAATTGAGTGATCACGAGCTCGTTAGATTCGTCTCATCGAGCGTCCCGGCTTGACAATAAGAATGCTATAATTGGTGGTCATTTGGTTCTTCAATCAATGTTCAAAAGTTTTCAAATGTTATTTAAGTGTTTGATTTTAGGTCATTTGGAGTTGGATCAAATAATTTCTAGTATCATTAGGTTCGTCTCGTTTAGACATTAAGTTTGACTAGACGTTTATTGAAATCAGAGTTTGAATGATCCTGAATTTAATTTAAAAAATTTCTAATTCATGCATATCAATTATAAAGAGAAACAAACAAAAAACAACCACAACTAAAATTTAAAGTGGTTTGGCAAAGGTTCCTACATCCATTATGAGATTAGTCTTCCCATGTTATTCAATTAATGAGAGTGAATTAGCTTCCATGATGATTCCAGAGAAATAGTGAAAAAGGGGATGTGGGAAGAGATGAACTTCTAGTATTTAGGAAGTTATGGGTTGGGGGGAGGGGACCCTTATTGAATTGAGAGTTGTAGTGAGTAGAGTGCATGTGTCAGGTGTGGAGGATAGTGAAGTATTATATTATAAAGCCCAATTTTTGCCTTATGAAGAAGATGTATTATGCACACTGAGTTGTAGGTCTACCTTTGTGGTAAAATTGCTATAATGGTTGGAAGGGGAGATATCTCCAAACGGTTTTGGGGCAGAGCCTTTGAAATGTATCCATTATTTAATCTTGTTTCATTAAGAGCCTTTTAGAAATTTTATTACATTTTTTTAGCTCTAAAAAAAAAATCTCTTTGTAAAGAAACAGGACATCTTATGTTGTATAAGAGGAATTAGGATTGTTATTCTCCACAATCAATTCAGACAATGATGAAAACATGACATTGTCGTCAATTGGGCGAACTTGTATAAAATTCTTGTGTGTTGATCTTTTTTATTTTTTGTTAGTCTTTTTTGCTCTTTGTGTTTGCGTAGTTTTTCTTATTTCCCAAGTTTTGGTATTAGACATTTTGGTTATGATTGAGAGTGATGACCGGAGAAAAAAGATCAGTACTTAGGATCACCAAGTTTGATGGATTGGTGATGCAATGGGTATGATGGTGTTGTGGGGGGGGGGGGGGGTGGAATTTGATAGTAGCTATTTTTATTTGGTGAGAGGGAATGTTGTAGTTTGCATTGGAATTGATTTGAGTGTTAATGCACTTTTGGGAGGTTGAGCATCAAATGATGATTTAGAGCCTTGTTGGAATTTGATTTAGTTTTGGAAAGCTGATATTATGTGGAGTGTAAAGGGTGTTAAGTTGAGATTTAGGAAGAGTATGGATACTTTTTGGAAAGCTAAGGGATGTTAGGAATAAGACTAAAAAGTTATTTTGGGTGTTTATATGGAGATTTTGTCTAAAGGTAAAGGAAACTGACTGTTTGGTATTTAAAGATTTTGAGTGGTGTTAATATTTCACGGATAACTTGCATTGAGAGTGTAATGAGTTAAGAGTGCAACTCTGAATCAAAAGGACGAGTGAAAGAGAAATAAATAAAATGCTAACATCAAGAAGGATACAAAAACCTCTCACCAAAGAGGGTGATCAAAAACACGAAGCTAGGATCAATGTAGTTGTCACCAAACAAACTTGCAAGGAAGGAGATACTTCTCCAAATTTGATTTAAGCTCATCAAAGTTTGTTTTATTGCAACATTTTTTATCTTTATAAGCATTACAAGTCACGGAGAAATTAAAATATTATAAGAATACCCTGGGGTGGCTGTTCACTTAATGAAAATGCTTTGAAACTAGTTTCAAGCGTCAATACCTCTCCATTGAAACTCAAGGGCTGTTGACTTATTGATTTTTTTAGCTCATTGGATGATGTAACGTCATTTTGTAGTTTTCATAAAACCATATTAGAGACTGATCAAGCTTGCATGAGTTAGACTTTTGATGAGGTGACAAAATGACTTAAGTTTTTCTTGGACTAAAGCCTAACTCACATGATACTTAATATGTTTGATGTTTTTACATTGCCACTTCAATATAACTCAGTAAAATTATATTATTAAAAGTATTAAATGCAACAATAAAATAATATCTGATTTTCAATACTTTTAAACGTCAACATAAATATTTTGAGTGTGGGTTTCTCTTTTGGCTAAGACTCTTAACCTGAACTTGTATTTAATTGCATGCTAACTGATAAGGATTTCTGTTAACTTCCATACAGTCAGTTTGTCTTTTGCATATCTAAACTTGAGTGTTATATGATAAATTGGTTGTCCTTAACTTTATATAATGTAGTGTGCTTTTTGCTTGATTTAACAGATGTCTGATGCTGTAGTTGACTACAACTTACTAAATGGAAACTGGAACATAGTCCAGCAACAAAATGTGTTTCTTGAAAGATCAAAAACATTATATGGCTTTGCTTCTTCTGTAAGTACGAAACCTCAGAACTCAAAGGGCTTCCATGTTGCAGATGATGCTGACAGTTCAAATGAGACATGGAATGTGTTGACTGAGTTTTATGCTTGTGAGTATTATGATGTTTCTTCAGGGGATGGCGTCATGGTTCCACTGACAGTTGTTTATTCACGGAGGCACAAGCAAGAGGGTAGTCCTGCATTACTTCATGGACACGGGGCTTATGGCGAGTTATTAGACAAGCGATGGAGAAGTGAGTTAAAGAGTCTTCTTGATCGGGGTTGGGTGGTTGCATACGCTGATGTTAGGTAATTTGAGGTTTATTAGCTTTGTAAAATATGTTCACATTCGACATTAGAGCATTTTTATGATTATAAAACCATTATGTCACTTGTTACCCTTTTGAAACTCAATTTTTATTTTGTTTCTTGACATCTTACTTTTTGCAACATTGCAACTTACAATCTATCATTGTTGGTGAGCAACATATGAATATTTTTCATTTGTAAATTTAGCCGTTCTGGTGTTTTTTAAGGATTGGGTGAACAACTTGCTTTCATTTGTTTTGTAACTATTTTAACTTATCAGCTGTTGTGAAGTTGTGATGTAATGTGGCAACTCCACAATATTCTCTTGGTATTATTTTTTTTTTTCAAGTTACAAGTGCTTTTTCTTTACTTATTTCAATTGAATTTTGTTCAGTTAATTTCAAACATGCTATTTAAGGAGATTATTTACCGAACCTCTGTGAAAATAAATCTCATTTACGTTAGGCATTAAATAATGAAGGATATCTTAAATGAGCCAACATGTTCAACACACGTTTTATTTTTTCTGCTGTTTTGGAAAGGAAAAAGAACAGAACATTGCTTCCTTCTGAAAGGATGATTTTCCTACTATGTGATTTTATCTTCTCATTTTTCTTTTATTTTTAACACTAAGCTCTTTTTCCTTTCAATTTTTTTTTTTGAAAGTCCTTCCAATTGTTTTGTTGTCTAATAGACTTTTATGGTTTAGAGGTGGTGGTGGATGCGGTAGAAATTGGCATCATGATGGAATGCATCTTAAGAAGCAAAATTCTATCATGGATTACATTTCATGTTCAGAGTTTCTTATAGAAAAGGGTATTGCTCATAAAGATAAGCTTGCTGGGTGGGGATATAGTGCTGGTGGTCTACTAGTTGCTTCAGCAATCAATGCTCGTCCAGACTTATTTCGGGCGGCAATTTTGAAGGTACAGACCATCTTTGACTCAATGTTATTACATGCAATAAGCTTTCTTATCAATAGATCAAATTCCACTTGGGTAGTTGCGTACTTGTACTATAATGCCATAGTACAACGAGGCATACACCTTTTGGACTATTTCATAGTGACATGTGCAATGGCAAAATGGCACGCACTGTTTTTTTTTATTGATTTTCTTAATTTTTTTAAGGGAATCAAGCATGTGTTTTTTTTATTTTTGTGAGGTATGATAGTACTTTGATTGGAGTCTCAATTTTTTTTAATAACACAAATGATGCTAATAGTGGTTAACAGGGAAAATGAATGTTAAGTTGGATAAAAAGTATAAATTAGTATTTGATGAGGAAAAGTTGATACGGAGTAATGTTGTGAGAGCTAGTGGCGTCTTTGAGGAATTACTACATTCAAGATTGTTCTAAATGAAAATGAAATGAGTCTTCAGATAGGTCTAACACATTTATAGTTGCATAAGGGAATGATGAGGGTGATGAGAAAGGATATAATTTGGGAGATAATGATGCAGGAGTTAAGGCTATTTTTATTTATGCCGATGGTGATGATTCTCAATAGGACTAGTTTAATTTTTTATGAATAAGAAACTAATTAGCAAACAGTTTCTTATATTTTGAGCACAACTTTCTAAGTTTAATGTTTTGTTCTCATATCATTCATTATTATAACCATGATTATTTTTTACTGTAAATCTAATTACATTATTTGTCATGATACTTTACTTTTTAGTATGATTATCTTTCATTAATCTTCATGTTTATTAAAGCGATCTTTTATTTTATGTATATGACATTACTTTTTTTTTACTTTCAAGATATTTTCTTTTATATTATGGAATTATTGATAAATTATTCATATTTTTAATTCTTTGAGCAATTTTAAAATAATATGTGCCATGCTATGTGTTATGGCTCTTATTTGCTTTTGAGAATGTTGACTTAAAAAGGAATGGGGGGGGGGGGGGGGGGGGGGGGATATTCGAACATATGCTTCTCTCCACGAAGCAACCTGCATCCTACGCCTTGGCCCCACTTTATGCAATTGATGCCCAAAGAATGCAACTACTCATTGCCATAATCATTATTCAGCGAGTCACTCAATAGAAAGGAGAAAGAAAAAACTCTGATACTTATAATTTCTCTAAAAATCCTACTGTCTGCCTCCTGGAACTTCATCTCGCATCCAAAGTCGGTTCCTCACCCGACTTGCTGTCCACGCCCAACGCCTCTTTGCCCCGTGCGACTCTCCTCTGACGATTAGCCTGAAGCCTCAATTCCTTCGGTTTCGTTTCTTGCGGCCTATATCCGAAGCTAACCTGCCATTTGACCTTCGCACTTCCGGACCCTCCGTCTCCTCTCATTGTCGTTTGTCCAGACGTGGAAGCCCGCGATTGAGCCCCTCTTTCCATCTGACATAGCCCACATCTGGCTAAAATTGACCGAACACAAATGCCCCTATGTAAACGTCTCCGGTCCAAACACTAATCTGCCTCTAACTATTGCACCACTAATCTGCCACTTCAGTTTACTCGAGATCCTAAGAGGAGGCAACCCATGATTGATAATCATATTTTATGGATATTACAATCAACGATTGTTAGTGTTGGTAGAATGAAACCAATGGTATACTCGGGACAACGAAACCATAAGATCTTGATCAGGTTTACCTCCATCCCCCACAACCAAAATTAAAACTGTTGCATGTCTAAACATCGATTCATCATTAATCGAGAGTTTTCTTCTATGCATTAGTAGAGGTAATTAACTATGAGGGCTTACGCTCATAGAAAGTGGAGCCCCATAACTAAGTAAACCTTGCCGATCATCGGGTGAAATTTGGTTAATTAAAATTCTAATATACCTCGGAGAAAATGGGGACAAAGTTTGCGAAAGCGGGGTTCGTGCCATAGCGCCATCTTTTCCTGAGCGAACATTCACATTGCATGTTTTGCCTATACTTGGTTGTCACTAGTATAGTTTGTGCCATGTGGCATGATCCCATTACCATATAGAAACTAACATCATTACAAAAGGAACACAGATGATTAGAATCAAGAGAAGTGAATGTAAAAATAGAATGAGAACTACTAGGAAATTCAAGTTCAATCCCTGAAATGTTAAAGGATGTTCCTAGGAACTATTCCTAGATTGCCATGATACCCTCTTCATTTTGTTAATTTCTTGTAGGACACGATTTCAAGCTCAAGATGACCCATCAACAAATTCTATATGCAGTCAAAGATTATTTCCGACATACAACAATATATTACTAAATTTAAAGTTATTATCTTAATAATTATAATACTTATATTTGAAATTTGATAAAGGGCTTAAAATATTGTTCTCATAATCTATGAAAGTATTTAAAGAATTATCCCACTACAAAAAGTTTAGAGAAATTTGACCTATTAATTAAATAATAATATCGAAATAGAATAATAGTACTGTAACAGACTAATTAATAATAACATAGGTTATAGGTGGCATTGTTGCTGACCTTTATATGCACTCCATATTCGATTCAAGTAAGTGCGATTAAGATGACAATCAACTTACACAACGTTGGACACAATAGGTATAAAATACCTCGACGTTGTGCAAAAATAACTCAATTGCTTCTATTGGTGAAGTTGATCGCGTTGATGCATTCATCACATCGAATTTACCAAAGAATAGTCAATCATGCATAAGTTGATCGAGTGACCACTAAAATGGCTATCTATGGGTGTGAAAATTGTGCAAAACCATTCGAATGTCTTTTTGCAAAAATGATTGCACTATTGCATTCAAAATATTGAAAACACTAAGGAAGAACGTCCCATGCTCTATTTGAGCGAACACGATCAAAACAACAACCTACGAAGGTGACGTTGTACAACGTCGCCCAAACATTGTCCGTTAATGAACGAGCTTTCCCAACACATCTGAAATGCCAAAATTACCTGAAAATGACACTCATATTTTTGGGTCGTTGCATGATTCCAAACTCAAAATTTACCTAAGCATGAGGCATCGACATAAAAATTGAGGTGCACGGGAAACAAGAAATCACGCAGATCATTTTAATTCACATCTTTATTTTATTTTATTATATATATATATATATATATATATATATATATATATATATATATATATATATATATATATATATATATATATTAAATTGAATAAAAAAAGGAAAAATCAAATAAAAAATCTTTTATCCTATTAAGTCCTCTTTATCCCTGCCTATCCCGTTGGTTACTCAACTGACAACAACAACATTAATCCTTTGTCCCACTACGTGGTTACTCAATAGACGATGGGGGAAAATAGAAAACATATCTAAATCTCCCTAGCCAAAATTGTAGACCCCATTCTCGTTCTCAGTTTTGCATGCTTCTTATCCTTGCTCTTCTTCTGTATCAAGCGAGACTGACCCCTTCCATGTCCCTCGCATGTGCTAACCTTCGACCACCCATCTCTGAATTGAACATGCGCTACTAGCAGCTGCTAGATTGAGCTCCTAACTGGAGCAAGTGCTCTCCCATAACCAAGAGAGATAATTTATCATAGGATCTTGCTCCTATGAGAAATATGATCCCAACTCTTAAAGTCCTTGCAAAATGAGGGTAAAATCTTTGGGTAGTATCTTATTTTTAATCTAAATTGCCTTCTAAAAATTTTACTTGGAACAATATGGTGAGGCCAGGGCAGGAATTTTCAAAGCCCACAATTGTTAAATAATTATTAAAATTCATAAAACGTGGACCCAAAATAATGCTAAAATTGATAGTCTTTGCCATCTGTGTTGTGTTTCACTATATTAGATATTTGCATTGGATTTTTTATTTTTGTTTCTTAATTTAGGACAAGTTTGTGATCATCCATATCAATGCTGCCATTTGTCTGTTGAGTGCTGATGTTTGATATTGCTTATCGTCATAGCTTGGAGTATCCTCAAATCCTAGGGATGATCCAATCTGATCAATATTCCATAAGAACACATGGTAGAATCATCTCAATCTGGAACTATTTGGTTTCTTTTAAGCAATATGAACGAACTCCAACTTCACGTTTTAAATAAACTCGAGGAGTTAATTTGGATAAATATTATTTGGTTTCCTTGGTTTTCCTTCTTTGGACAACATAAGAATTTGGTTGGGGGAAAGGTCTCTAGATGGCTAAATTTTTTTTTGCCAAAGTTCCCCAATTTCTCAAAAACATATCACATTCACGATAACTATTTTTGGGTTTTACTTTCCCAAGCCAGCAGCACCAATTAGCCAAGAATGAACAACTGGAGACATTGAATTAATTTTTCTATTTAGGTTACCAAATTTTGATTAAATGCTAATCATGTGGGTCTTTACCACAACTTTTCCATCTCCCTCAACTCTCATTTCTAATTCAAAGAACCATCTTCTTCTGCCAAGAAAAAGTAGTGCATTAAAGAAACAAGAATATCTCTTTCAAAGAAAAATATTGAAGACCAGGCTAGGTGTTAATCCTTAGAGATCAAAGATACGGAGATCTGTGTATTTGATTAATAATTCTCCAAAATGGGTGCAATAAACACATTGAAGAGAAATTGTGTTGTTGGGCAATGTGCTGGGTAGATTTTTAATCCCCAAAACGAATAAAAAAGATACTATTTATGTAGTTCAAAATAATTAGATTTACTACGACTGAACTTGCATTATTTGCCCTAGCATTCAAAGGTTTAATTATATTCAAACCAATAGTAGTAAACCTATCTAGAAATAAGATATACAAGTAGGAAACAATACTAGTGATCACGAGACCGTGCTGGGCATGGAGATAATGATGAGGAGCTCTTTTTATAGTAGAAATCTTAGTCAATTCAACCGAAAGAGGTGGGAGGTGCTATTGCTAACAACTAAAGCACAATCAAAGGAGATATTCATGCTTTAACAAGCTACATTACACTAAGGTAACACACGCTAGTATCGAAACAAAAACTCCAGCATTGTATTAAGTGAAGCATCTCCAAAAGAGGAAAATTTCATGTTCTTCTAATCGATTCTGAGATAAACTATTGAGCACAACCATCTTTAAACATTAAGAGGCTGATGTCTTTCAAATGTAAGTTTGCAATCCGAAACACGCAGGAAGAGATTGAAAATCTTGATGTTCCATTTAAGCTCTCATTGATAAGAAAGTTATTCTATGGACTTCTTAAGATGTTGGGCATGTGACAATTTTTTAATTGACTTATTTGATGCGTTCATGCAGTGTAGGATTGCTTGGCCATAATCACATATTTATTAGATATCATGATTGGGAGTATTACTCAAGAATTTTCCTCCAAAATCCTATTATATTAATGGCATTAAAATGATATTTTTAAAATAGACCCATTTTTATTCAAATATTGAATCTCCCATTACATTGTGGGCTTCAAAAATTCACGCCTCGACCTCCTCGCGTTCCGCTTTTCTGCTTTTTCTTTGGAGATGTTTTAACGGATTAAGTTCCGATGGAAATTTTAGGAAGGCAGATTGAGATTGTAGATAGGACACACCCAGAGATTTCATCCTCATTTTGCGAGGATTTTATGATCTAAGTTCTGGTTTCCTATAGGCGCAAGCCCCTATAGTTAATTATCCCTCCTGATTATGAGAGAGAACTTTCGATTAAGGCTAGTCGTTGAATGAATACACCGTACCTGTAGATACGTGATATCTGGCATATAGTAGCAACATTGATTTGGGTGGTTGAAAATTTGGAAATTTCACCATCTTGCACTTAAAGCAGATGGTGGGGGGAATGATGATGAGCTCAATCACGATCCCATGGTTCCATCGTCTTGGGCTATCATGGTCCATAGTCTACTTAGCAGATGGATCCTTATCAGCAACCATAGGTAGCGTCGTCCAAGGGTACCTTATAGACCTAGGGTGGATGTTTATTTAAGGGGATAAATTTGAATTCACCTTAGCTTACATAGGGCTTCATGCTCTATCAAGCATATTCTATTGACTCATTGCTCAATGATTTGACGCCATTGCAGAGCATACGGGTGCTGACCATGACCGTAATATAATGGTGCCATTTCGTGGCAAACCACCAGGTTCAGAGGGTCCCGGTCGTAACCGCTTACCTGTGGCGCCATTAGTGGCGAAACCATTGGTGTGGTGCCATTTGATGGCAAAACCACCTGTTAGAGGACACGTGCCACGTCCTTACTGATAGAAGATAGATTGAGAATGAATCATAGTGATATTTTTATTAGACATTAGCTCTTTGTGAGCTGGAGTAGTTTTTAAATTTGTCAATCTTGACAAACTGCTGTGGAGGATGGATAGGTATTTTGATTTAAGTATTTGATGATTTAATTGTAATTTTAAATATCTTAAATTTCAGGATTTTTTTTTTGGATTTTGGATTTTATGGGCATTTTTTGAATCATTTAAATGTTTGTGATCCCCTCCGATGAGAGATTTTCATTCAACACGGCCATCATCGGGGTATATTGGGTCATTTGAAAATATTTGTATTTTGTGAAAATTTGAGTACATTTGAAAATATATGATCCCCTTCGGTTGAGATTTACATTCAACATGGCCATCATCGGGGAATCTATGAACATTTTGTTAATTGAACCCTGTTGCCGACAGAGGATTAGGTTCGAATCTAAACTTGTTTCTTGACCCACACGACATTCTTAGATGTCACATGTGTACTTTCAACAGGCTCACTAGGGCTTATGCAGATATGTGTTATTGGGTGCATTTTGTGTGATGCATGTGCATATGTACATGATATGATTTTTGAAATGTAATTGTAGTGTCAAATGACACACTGGAGTGAAATTCTCTGCTTATACATGAGGAGGATTTTTGAAATGCACTTATAGTGTCAAATGACACTCTTGAGTGAAACCCTCTGCATCCTATCAATGCATGCAAGAGATCATTTTGAGATGCAATAGCAATATCGATACAACATGCTAGAATGAAATCCTTCGCATCATACAGATACATGCTGGGAGGTTATCTTTAGAATGCAGAAGCAATGTCAGGTGACATGTCTATATAATGCATTATGTAAGTCATGACACATGCACATGCGACATATCATTATGAAAATGCAATGCATGTATGGGGGCATTTTAGAATATTTACATGCAGCGTAAGGGGGTGTCCGATTGCATGGATGACTATTGCTGCGTGGGGTCTTATCATGGGCTTTATTGATGCCTTCTATCTACTCCTATGAACGTTGCAGATCTAGTGGCACGACATTGCACTTTAACGACCCATGATTTTTACTACCAATCCCCTACTTTTGTTTACAGACGAATTGTAGTATTGACACCTGACTACCATAAGGTGCTTCATTGTTTTGATGTAGACTCCCTTTTCTCATTTATTCGGAGATCGGATCTACGAATCAACTGACCCTTGTTTAGATTGGATAAACACAACTAAACGACGCGATGTTGTTTTGTGATAGATGATGTATCACAAGTTGATGAGACCTAAGGATCGGTTCATACATCATTATATTGCTTTGTTCCAACTTGTCACAAGGGTAGGACATTGAGCCTCTTCGGGTCGTTACTTGAGTGACACAGCATTTTTTCGGGAACTCCGGTATTTCTGAAGAGATGATAGAATGAGACTTTTTCTCTCCCTTCTTTTTTTCTTTAAGTGCTCATTCTTTGACTCTACAGAATTATCAATAAAATTGTTCGACTTGTTGTTAACGCGATAATTGGGGCCTTCCACCGACATTAGGTCAACAGGTCTCTTACAGCTCCTTACTGATATTTTTAGCTGATGATGAGATGAAATGATCTTTTTAATTGATCATTCTTAGACTTCCGTGCATCGAGTTGTCTTTTGATGTAGGCGGGGGTTCAAAACAAGTTGGGATTTATTTTTGGTGAGCTTTAATATCCTCTACTAAAATTCAACTCATTAATGTTGAGCTTTTTCTTTATTCAGCTTATTATTTTAAAATTAAATAGGTTCATTCCCCCTCCCCCTCTATTGGCCCTTAATTCTTCCCCCCTTGGTTGCCTTTTCCTTTCCCCTTGTGTCTCTTCAGTTATCTTCCTGGTGTTGTTTTCCCGTGGCTGGTTCTCCCTTGCTGGGTGCTGTTCCGTCTTCTGTGCTGCCCCTTCGGTTTTCTCCAAATGCTGGTCCCGTGGCTGCTTTACCTCCCCTTGTTGGGTGCTGGTTCCGGTCCCCTGTGCTGCCTTTTCGGTTTCTTCCCTTCCCTTGCTATTGTCCCGTGGTTGCTTTTTCCTGTTTTCTGTCTTTTTAAGTGTTGTTCTGAAATAAATTCCTGATTTTTTGTGTTTTTTTGGTGTTGTTTTAAAATGACTGTTTGCCTTACATTTCCTTGTTTTTAATTGATTAAAATAAGGTTTTGGTGGCTGTTTGGCTGCACTCCTTTTCTCCTATAAATATAAGGTGTATGAGCAAAAAAAAAAGGATGTTATGATGAACTAATTTTTGGAATACCAAAGAAAAACCCACGGGTTTCCTTGGAAAGGCTTTCGAGCTTGTTCCACCTCTTCTCCTCTCTCTAGGAAAGCTTGCGAGCTTGTCCTCCCTTCGTCTCGGACTTCTTATCTCGTTCTTCTCTCAGCAAGTGTCCACCCCATCTGTATCTTTCTTCTCGATGGATGGAATGCAAGTTTGGTGTTTAATTTTATATCAAAGTTTGTAAGTCTTTTATGATATAAAAGTTGAAATTTGTTTAATTTTTAGCATTTAATGTAATTTTTTATTTCCTAGGAAGCTTTTGTTTTTGCTTGCATTAATTGGTATCAGAGCCTAGATTTGTGAGTCTTCCTAGGTTGTTTCGTGTCTTTTTCTTAAGTGTTTAGAAAAAATGAAAAATCAAAAAGAAATTTGAGTCAGTTGTGGAATAATGCAATCCAGAAGCTTCTGAAGTCCACTTTCCAATGGATAGATGGGTTCCGACGGAAGGAAGTTCGACAGATCCCCTACAGAATGAGTTATTCAAACTACAGATGAAATTACATATGAGTACGGAAAACTATTTGGAGAAAAAGAAGCGTCTGCAAGAACAATTTAGGCAAGAACGTGAGAAGATCCTGAAAAAATATGAAGCAAAGATTCAAAAGCTTGATGCGCCTCTTTCGCCTCGTCGGAAGAAAATTAAAGCAACCTCATCCGGAGATGAGCATTTTCAACCGGAGGAGAATTGATGTAGGTAGGGGGGGTTCAAAACAAGTTGGGATTTATTTTTGGTGATCTTTAATATCCTCTACTAAAATTCAGCTCATTAATGTTGAGCTATTTCTCTATTCAGCTCATTATTTTAAAATTAAATAGGTTCATTCTCCCTCCCCCGCTATTGGCCCTTGGTTCTTCCCCCCTTGGCTGCCTTTAATATCCTCTAATGAGGTTCTGTCATTTTGAATTAGTGCAATAATGACTAAACAATAATGTGGGTGTTCAATTAAAATTTTTAACAAAAAGTCAGATTGCCAAACAGGGAAAAGAATCAAATCCAAATTAATATCATACCCCACAGCAACTCCAAGTCCTCAACAGCAGCTCTCCCCATACTCTTCTTTCCTAGAGCCTTACTCCCCACAGCTTTTCCGAACTCCTCACCACCATTAACTAGCCAGAAACTCCACCTGCAGCTCGGTCTAGCATCCGTCCACAACCTTAAACAGCTAAATCCAAGAGCAGTTCTCCACCTGTCAAAGCTTTACGGATCCTTACTGTAATCCGGTCCTCACTGTAATCCTGTCCTCTTCTCTTGTTGACCTTGGACTCTACGAGAAATAGCAGCTGCTGATCTCTACTCTTCATAGCCACCTCTTCATCCAACTACAGACCACAAGCAGCTCAAATAGCCGAAGCCCACTGCAGCCTTTTTCCTCAATTTATTGAATAAAGTGCAGTGGGGTGATAGCTTTTCCTCTAGATTCCTTCCTGCAATTACTCCGGTCTTCTCTTCAGTCAGCAACTTCCCTGGACGTGGAGTTCTGCTGATTGGCCGAATCTCTACTCCTATCAGCCGAGCTTCCTTACACAACCCCACAGCCTCTCCACTTCCTCATAGCTTTAAGGTAAGGACAAAAAGGAATCTCTGGAACCCATGTAAAAAAAAAAAAGAGGGGGTTTGTTGTGGTAGAAAGGATTCAGTCCTCAAGCAAAAAGAAGAGGGGAAAGGATCATTGCATTTGTTCTTTTCTTTGGCATTTTCTGATTGTTGCTTTATTTGCATGCTTCCTGAAGACAAGTCAATGATAATTTAATAGGATAGATGGAGTTTTTTTTTTTTTTGAGGCAAGATAACATTGAAACTTTACCTTTAAAATCTCTTTAGTTTGGGATCTAGATCAGAGCCAAGAAAGCAAGTCTAGTAGTGTGATGGTTAAGTCTTTAGTGAGGATTGCTGTAATGTTTTGTCATACAGTTAAGTCTCTAAGTGTGTAAAGCCCATTGAAATCAGCCCACTTGTAAAAGCCCTTTTCTGCACTTGATTTCAGCCTATTTCAAACAAGGAAAAAGGGCTCAGTTCTCTACTAAGTCTACTTAGCAAACATCCGAAAAGCAAAATAGTGGATATCTTTCTTTTGTTATTTCTCATTATCATTGTTGGTATAATTATGGCTAATGGTAGTTGTAACTTATAGCAATGCAGTTAGGTCTTTCTTTTATTATTATCATTGTCACTATCATTATGTAAATAAAAAAAAAAAGAAGAGAAGAAGGTGCAAAAGTGAAGAGAGGGATTTATTATATTTTTTGTGAATTTTTGTAATATGTTTTTGTACTTCTTCCACCTCATCGTCGCCGACCCCGAAGGTATAATCTCCAAAACTCAGATTTCCCATTCTTGTCGTTTGTGGCGGACCGGGGAACCACCTATACACGCTCTCGTAGCACGGTAGGAGGGAGCCCGGTGCGACACCTACGACGAGACGGGTAATCACCTAAAACTCAGATTTCCCATTCTCGTTGTTCGTGGCGGACCGAGGAACCACCTATACGCGCTCTTGTAGCACGGTAGGAGGGAGTCCGGTGCGACGCCTACGACGAAGCAGGTAATCACTTTAAATCCCATTTTCGGCGTTTGCGGCGGACCGGAGAACCACCTATACGCGCTCTCGTAGCACGGTAGGAGGGAGCCCAGTGCAACGCATACGACGAAGTGGGTAAGCCCTATACACGCTCTTGTAGCGTGGTGGGGAGATTCACTTGTGTTCTTTGTACGGTTACTTTTGAAGACCCCATACACGCTCACGTAGCATGGTGGGATGAAAGATGTACGGCCCGGTGTCCTCCCGACACCTACCATACACGCTCGAGTAGCGTGGTGGGATGGCCCAGTTTTCCGTAGTTTTCCCCTAAACAGTGGAGACGCCGAGAGGTTGCCAAAATTTTCAGTGAATCATGGACAAGACTTGGACAAAATGTGGACATTTGAACTTGAGCTCATATTTGTATTGTGAGCAAACAAAATGATCCTAATTCAATTTAAACAATAACTAAACTTGCAAAGCAAATGAAATGAACAAAGATTTAACCATTTTGACAAAGTGCAAAAGGACTTGATTTGGGACTGCAGTGGACATGAACTTGAACTGAACTGACTTGAACAAAATCCGGACAACATGGGACTTGATTTTGGACAACAGAGAAATTTGAATTTAAGCTTAAATCTGAATAAAGTGAAATGAAATTGAAAGGAGAACTTGAACATTAAGTGAACCATAACTTTGAATTTGGATAAAATAAAGAGGAGCAATCA
This sequence comes from Dendrobium nobile, assembly GCA_022539455.1. Classification (NCBI taxonomy): domain Eukaryota; kingdom Viridiplantae; phylum Streptophyta; class Magnoliopsida; order Asparagales; family Orchidaceae; genus Dendrobium; species Dendrobium nobile. The sequence goes on along the minus strand of CM039728.1, from coordinate 6,691,074 downwards.
ATAAGGAGAATGACTTGAATCATGGTACCAAATTCTTAATGAATGTTGAAAAATGATTACTTCAATTGAAATATGAATGAATGATAACATCAAACCCATCATGTACGTCAAGCTATCCTTGAAGACAAAGGGCTTGTAATTATAACTTGCTTACAAGTAACAAGAAGATTGTGAAGGCCATGGCTTGGTTCCAAGGCCATGGTATGGGGGTTTTGTACCATGATAATTTATTTGTAACCTTGAATTCAATTCATTCCTAATCAATAGTGAATGAGAATTATGAGACATGGGGCGATCTACCTACAAGTTACAAGGCAAAGAGCTTTAATAGACTCAAGAAAGCCATGAGGATTGGAGTGCAACTTGCCAACTAGTATCAAAGGCAAGTGTTATCGCTCATAACATGCGAGCAATATAGAGGATGCAATGACACACTTGAAATCAAACTACATGAAGACTTTCAATCAACATTAAGGGATTCTCCGATGCATAACAAATGCCACACCCTATAGTTAATGTCAATGTGAAGTCAAATATAACCTACCTTGCAAGAAATGAAGGATATGAATACACCTTCCTTCTACAACACAACACCAAGGTGCGATGAATGTAACAATGCTCCCCAACTAGTGTCAAGATACGAATAAAGGCATTCAACCCCACAAGCAATAGAAATCAAGAAGGAATACACAATTTGATTGCAGTTAAGCATGCAAGAATTCTTAGCGAGTGCAAGAAGCATCATGACTTCCCTTTAGTCAACAATAGTCGACTCGAGATAAATATTGTGGCTGCCTATATATGTTAAAGGTCAACACACAATGAATATGATAAGATGATTGATGGATGTGTGACAAAGATGTCACAATGAATGTAACACATTTAGCAGTCAACCTCAGTTCATAGATGAGCTCATTTATCTGTCTGCAGGAAATGGTGGTGAATTTGTAATGAATACAACACGCGCATGATGACTTTGTCAAAAGGCAGGAATTCATGAGGGAAATAACATTTCTATCATCAACAATGATTCCACTCCAAGAAAACACATCGATTGCCCATAAACAGAAAGATTCAATGATACTGTAGAAGACCAATCTAACATTCAACGTGTCAGTCACAACCAAGAGATCCGATATGCATACAACAGGCTATCTATGAGCGAATACCAAAGAAGCACAGTAGATGTCAGCATCTACAGGCAAATCAGGAGATTCGTTAGTGCACAACAAACTACCTGCGAAAAGCAGCAAGCAATGCACGACAGTCTACTTGTACAATGCAGCAAACAACTCTATTCAGAAGCTGCTATGCCACGCCATCGGATCTGCAACACTCATACAAGTAGACAGAAGGCGTCCACAATTATAACGTCACGCCATCGGATCCGCAAATTCTATGCAAGCAGACAGAAGGCGTCTACAAATACTTTTAAAGTACCCCTGCACGTGCACCATAGCTTGTATACACATAGGTACACCAAAAGGGGTAAAAACAATTATAAAACCCGCATGGGCCCCGACGAACATGTTATTGGTACACATGTGACGTCTAGGGATGCTGCGCGGGTCAATAAGTGAATTATAATTTGAACCCGATCCTTCTATACGGATTAATAGGAGTCGACAGGGTTCGAACCTTCAAACAAATACACGATTGTGGTGACCAGTGTATTTGTTTTAATACATTCATATTAGGCCTTCAAGGCTTATAATCAAGAGAATTCACTAATAAAGGCATAAAACCCATGAAACCTGATCCTCTGTCGACCAGTAAACAGAGTCGACAAGGTTCAATCCAGAAAAGAGAGAATGCCGCCACACACCACGATGATGACCGTGTTGAATGTTTATCTCAACCGGAGGGGTTCACAGATATTTTCAAGCTCCACCCAAATATTCCAAACATCCAAAATTCCACAAAGTCCAATACCCAACAAAATCCAAAAATCCCAAAATCCAAAAATATTTAAAAATGAAACTATCCATCCACACACTTAAAATAAAATCCATCCATCCTCCGCAATAGTTTGCCGAGGTGGACAAATTAAATTTTACTTTAGCTCACAAAAGAGCTAAATGCCTAGTCGAAAATATTACTAGGATCCATTCTCAAACAATCTCCTGTCAGTAAGGACGTGTTACATGTCCTCTGACCGGCGGTTCGCCGCCAAATGGCACCGTAGGATAAACGGTTATGACCCGGAGCCCTATGAACCGAGTGGTTTTGCCGCCAAATGGCACAACAAAATACTAGTTATGGCCAGCGCCAATACGCTCTTTATTGGCATCAAATCCTTGAGATATGAATCAATAGGATATAATCGATAGGGCACAAAGCCCTCTGTTAGCTAAGGTGGGTTCAAATTTGTCCCCTTAGGCAAATATCCATCCTAGATCTACAAGGTCCTCTTGGATGAAGCAACCCATGGCTGCCGACAAGGATCCTTCTGTCAGGTTGGGTCGACTACCTCCTCTGACTAAGTAGACCAGGGACCATGATGGCCCGGGATGACGGAACCATGGGATCTTGATCGGGTCTATCATACATTCCCCCACCATCCGCTTTAAGTGTTAGATGGTGAAAATTTCTATTTTAAATATCAAACCTACAAACTCTTTAATTCCCAATCAATTCTCAAATCTTTCAACCCAAATTCCCAATTCTAAACCTATGCTACTACTATATGCCAGATATACGTATCTCTACGTATCTGATTGATGACTAACCTTAATCGAAAGTTCTCTCTCGTGATCGAGATGGGTAATTAATTATAGGGGCTTGCGCCTATAGGAAACCAGAACTCAGATCATAAAGTCCTCGCAAAATGAGGGCGAAATCTCTGGGTAGTGTCTTATCTACAAACCCATATGCCTTCCAAAATTTACCTCGGAACCTAGTTCGTTAAAACTCCCCCTTGCCGAAAAGCAAAAAAGCAAATACAACGCGGCGGGGAGGCCGGGGCCGTATTTTCGGAGCCCACAGTGAGCTTGTCCTCCCTTCGTCTCGACTTCTTATCTCGTTCTTCTCTCCGCAAGTGTCCACCCCACCTGTATCTTTCTTCTCGATGGATGGAATGCAAGTTTAGGTGTTTAATTTTATTTCAAAGTTTGTAAGAGTCTTTTATAATATAAAAGTTGAAATTTGTCTAATTTTTAGTATTTAATGTAATTTTCTATTTCCTAGGAAGCTTTTGTTTTTGCTTGCAAAAATTAGGCTTTCTCCTAATTTTTGCTTACATCATCTTTACACCCAACGTACTCACCGCGTCTTAATCACCTCTGCTTTAGGGGATGTATTGTATTTGTGTCTTTAGGGGATTCACTGTACTCACATTATACCTGTTGTTGTTATCAACAAATAGATTATATCAACCGTCTTGTTCATGCTTATTGTTGTTGACTTCAGGGGTGATCTAACACATGTTGCACATTATTCATCATCATCCGTAGATGGACTACTATATGCAGCATATCTCTTATAGTTGTTTGTAGATGTTGTCTGTATTTGTGTCCATAAGGGATTCGCTGTACTTGCGATATACACTATTGTTATCCACATATAGATCATATCGATCGCACTTGTCTACAAGGAATGACATGCTCGTTACGACCTCCTATATATGTTTGCAAAAGAGCGATTACACTTGCATCATTACCACTTTCATCATTCACATGTGGATTTCCATACTTTGTTGGTGACAGTATTAGTTGCATGCGATATATTGATGTTGACTTCAAGATATTGCTGCACTCAATGATTGTTATCTTTATGTAATTTGTTGCATGCATGATAGATTGCCTTTAATCAATTGCCAGTGTTGCCATTTCAATCTACATGCACTGTTGCTTGTGTTGGGGATTACATTAGTGCATGTGGAAGAAGACCATGCATTCAACAATTGTCTATTATTGCTTACAAGTATAGTGCATTTAACCTTGTAGGGACTGTTGTAGGAGTCCACTACGTCTATCATTTATTAACCAGCATCATTCATTGTGTGCTTATGTATTTAGGCATTGATGGTTGATATTTATTCTGTAATTGTTGAGATGTTGCAAGTTAATTATCATTCATTGCCTCTTCAATATATAGGTTGATTATTACTTGTATAGCAGGTCTTTGACTGTTACATGTGGGTGGTACTTGTACTTTTGTAGTTGACTAATGTTGCTTGCAAGTACATTGTATTCAGTCTCATGGGAATTGTTGTAAGAGTTCATTGCATTTATCAACATTATTCATTGTGCATTTTGTCTTATGCATTCACAAGTTTTTATGATTGCTATTCATTTGTAATTGTTGTAAACTGATCATCATTCACTGTTTATATGCATCAAGGTCCTGTTCGTCACGAGTCCCCTTCTTGTTTGCTTATATTGATTTGAATGAATTAAATTATTATTTGACATTTACATTTTGATCTTGATTGTGCATTTTAGGATTTAGGGTTTAATTTCTTGTAGTTTAGTTCAAGTCATGTTCCTTATTGTTTGTACAAGTCTTATGTACATTTATTTAGATTCAGGTCCTCTGTATTGCTGCTCAAGTGAAGTCTTCTTGTTGTTCAAGTTGTATAAACTTTAGCCTAAATTTCGGCAGCATTCCATCATATTCTCCGTTTGGGGGAAATGCGAGGAACTGGGCCTTCCCACCATACTACAAGAGTGTGTATGGCAGGTGTCTATAGACACCGCGACCGTAGTCTTCAATCCCACCACAATATAAGAGCGTGTATGGGTCTTCAGAGTTCTTGCTTGTTCAGTTCAGTCTGGTTTCCTACTCTTCATTTAAATTTCCCGTGCATTTGATATTTTGTCTTTTTGCTCAAGTACAGGTCATATATTTGCTGTAAATTTTGGCAGCATCCCATTATATCCCCCATTTGGGGGATTTGTAGGGAGCTGAGTGATGGGGACATCAGATCGTGGAAGATCTATTAGAGATGTGGGCGTCGTTCTACGACCACGATTGAGTCATTGTATTTTTGATTTGTTTTATGCATTTTCTTATTTATGATGTCATATTGTATTTGCTTTATTAGTTTCCAGTTGTACCCTTTTATTAAGGGAGGTCGTATGTAAGCCCTAGGGGCATTGTTATCCTTTTATGTTGTGAGTCATTGTAAGAGTCTATTTATAGCCCCATTGTTCTTCTTTTCAAGTTAATGAATGAATGATTGATTAAAATATTTTCTTTCCCTTGCATGAGTTTTTGTGAGAGCTTGAGAAATCGAAGAGAGATCCCTAGGAGAGGGAGAATTGCGCATCACCCACCAACCTAGACGAGTCGGGTTCGTGGTTCTATTCCGTACCTCTTCCTTTCTCCTTCCACCACCACCCCATCTAACATAACATCCAGGATTTCTCTCCCTCCCCAAGCCTTTCTCCTTCACTTGACCAAACTCCACCAATTTCCCACCTAGCCGCCGACCCCATACCCGAGCCCATCCACATGCCAGCCCCAAATCCCCTTTCCCATTGCTTCCATTGCCTAATTGGGATTGAAATAATTTGGGACAAATTTTGAATTCAAATTTGTTCAATTTGAAATTCAAAATCTTTCCTAAATTATCAAATCTATTTTAGGAAAGTTCATAAATTAAATCTATTTGAATTTTAAATTTGAATTGGATTTAATTAAAAGTTTCCTATTTTTTAAACCCAATTTAAGAAGCCCTCAATCTCTCCCATTAATTGCTCCCCCTAGCCATCAATGCCGCCAGCCCCCCTTGAGGTTGAGATTGGGATTCTTTCCTAATTCCAATTCCCTACCTTTGGAAATATTTCCAAACCCATAACCTCGTTTGTTGAATTTACTAAAACACATAACTCCTAATTTATTTCCAAAACGAAATAGTTGATTTAGGAAATAAATCTCCATCAACATCCCTCATAATGCCGCCAACCCCTCTCTCTACCCACCCTCTCTCTCTCTCCACTCCCTCTCTTTCTCATTAATTCCCGTCCCCAATTTAGGGAAATTAAATTTCCCTCCTAATTTTCTGCTCTTAATTTCAAAATCTGAAATTTATTTCAGATTTTTGAATTTAAATATCCCCATCAACCTAATCCTAACTCCACGTGTGGCTCCCCCCTCTTTGGCCGAAACCTCTCCCCTCCTTATCTCTTACTTATTGTGAGGATCCCTCTTCTCTCAAGACATCTAGGAGTTTTGAAGGCGCCGTCGATACCACCACATACACAAAGCCAATGCATGGCTGTTCTAGACATTGACTACGACCTCTCCTATGACGAGCAAGGGTTCGTGTGCATCTTGCATTCAACCTTCTTCGATGTCAACCCGCGTATTGACCACACCGTAGAAGAGTACGTAGAGCGCATCCTGGATACCTTGGTCAAGGCTGCTGAAGAACAACTTGAAACCATCGAGTGGAGGATTACAACCGATCCTTAACGAAGGTTTTCTAATTTCCCTTTTTCTTATATTTCTTAAAGTCTAATCCTTTCTTGTGATTTGATTGTAGTCATAAAGGACGCATTTGCCTGATTTTTTCGAGCTTAGTAAACGTAGGGAATTGAGTGCACTTTATTGTTTTCTAAATCTTATTGTTAGATTATGATTTTTGTTGAAAGCTACTACTTTACATGATATTGTTTTCCTATGATATTTTGATGGTTCAAATATCTTGTTATGCAACTTAGCCTAAACGAAAGTGACCGCTCTTACGTTTTGATTCATCGTTTTATTTGCTAATAGTTCTATTTGTTATTTCTCTAATCAATAAGTTGTGCAAGCTCTTAAAAAAACCATTGCAAGCAGTGTCGTCCTACATAACTGAGCCTTCTCACCACATTACAAAAGTGTGTATGGTAGGTGTCTACGGACACCTACCACAGTCTTAATCTTCATTCCCACCATGCTACAAGAGCGTGTATGAATCTTGAAGGTACCTGATAAAATGCAGAGTTTTCTTTCCCCGCAGGCACAGAGGCGTACGAGTACTTAAGGTTGTCCCCACCATGCTACAAGAGCATGTATAGGGCCTACCCACCTCGTCGCATATGTCGCACTGATTCCCCCTACCGTGCTACAAGAGTGTGTATAGGGGGTCCACAGGCTACTCACGCGCGTCAAGAACTAGATTTGGAACATTATACCTTTGTATAGTGGGTCGTTGGTAGTGCTGTTGTCTAAGTCAATGTCTGTGTCAGCAGTGTTGGCATGCAAGTTGAGGTATGAGTCTCTCTTTTTTATTAACTTTTGTTAATTATAATTAATTGTGATTAGAAAATTTAAATGCAATTACTTATAATTAATAATAGTTAATTAAAATTAATAATTAATTTTAATTAACTATAGCTAATTATGATTAAAGTTAATTAATTATAATTGAAAATAATTAATAATAATAATGTTTAATTAATTATAATTAATTATGATTAATAATAATTAATTAAAATTAAAATAAAATTAGTTATAATTAACATTAATTTTGGTTAACTATAATTAATATTAATTAACTAAAAAAAGGTTACAGGATTAAGGGACTAGTTAGATCTTGCATCGAGTCAAATCCTCCGTTTCTCTCTTTTTACCATAAATCCCAGATTTACTAATCTTCTAGTGCGGAGGATTTATGGGATTTGGCCGAAGAAGCACGCGGAAGGGAGAAAGTTACCTTCACAGTGAGCTAGCTCTCTTTGCTCCTTCTGATTAAAATATCGTAACTTTCGATCCGACCGGGAAGAAAATGTCTTTGATGGAGCGAAGTCTACCAACAACGAAGGAGGTGAAGGATGCGGTTAGGTGGGAAGGGAGGCAGCGGGATCTTGACCGAGTTTCATGCGAGGAAGAGGTAGGGCATGGGCTGGGCCTTTAACTACTGTAGCAGATCGATTGGGGGTCGATCAGGGGTGGATGGAAGGTAGATGAGGAAGATCGAGAGCGGCAAAAGATCGAAGAGCAGAAGGATTTCAAGTGTTGAAGAGTAAGCCAAAAACTTCCTTCCACCTCCTTTTAACGCGAGCAGACAGTGGCATTGAGGTACGCATTGGGGAAAACCGGACAAGTGGAACATGATGTCAACGTGGTGAGATTGTGCGAAGCACGTTGTCAGACAACCATCGGACAGGTACGAGGATTTTAATGAGATTTGAGCAGATTTTTTTTATTCGATTACAGGTCAACATACACATATGGATCTCTTCCCCTAAACTTAGAGTTCTCTTTAAGAACCATTGCACCCTTTTTTCATTAACTTGTATTTATGTTGTATGTTTCAAATGCTACAATTTCTAATTTATATAGGCCCTCAACTTCTAGGGTATTGGTTGAATTGAATGTCATTGAAACATTTGAGAAAGGTGTAAATGATTAATTGAACAAAATTTATACCCTATTGAGGAAACTCTTTTTTTTATGCAATTATATTTAATATTTAACTGATATTGAAAAACCTCACGATAGAATATGGATTTTAAATAACATACATCTATTTTCTTCATGTTGACTCCGTTCAATTGATAGTTGAGCCTGTAAATAATAAACCCAAGAATATGGAGCTGTAGTATGAAACATGAACCAAACCATTTTTAATCTACTGAGTGTGCCCTATTTTGTTAACCAAATAATGCACACGATCCTTTATTGCCTGAATTGGAGGGTTGAGGTAAGTGTAGCTCCAAATAGTGGTATTGTACTACAATTGGTACAATGGCATAAGATGAACTAAGCATTGGAAAGGAATCTTTTAGTTTTTAAAATATTATTGCTTGTTTAATGGAAATTTTTTCACAAAAAGGATTTGGTGAATTGACAATCTAGAGCTTTGTCTACTAGATTATTCAAGCCCTATACGTTACTACTTTTTGGTAATTTCTTTTAATTGAATTTCTATAGTGAGACCAAATCCGATGATATATTTATTAGCTTCGAGTGATTTTGTCACAATTGCTATGTGACCTTTTAATGTTCTCTTTGCGATTTTTAGGTTCTTAGTGCGAGGAAGATGATTGATGTAGGTGTTGAAATTGGAGGAATTTATTGCCTGATGAGCACGATCCCCTTCACTTTCTCATCTACCATTTTGACATTTTCAGGTGGGTCATCCTCCACCACCATGTCTTTGAGACTTTGTGAAGTTTTGTCCTCTCTATCTAAATTTGAATGTAATGCTTATGAGCTTTGTAAATATCATTGAGTATGTTCCTTCACTGACATCAAGTCCATTCTGATTTTTTTGTCCTAATCCTATTTTTATCCACTTTGATTTTAAGTATTTTATTTTTCATCATTGATGATCATTCTCTTTTTACATGAGTATATTTGTTGAATTGTGGATTTGAGGTTTTATCCACCTTTCATATTTTTATTAAGAAATAAAAGTTTAGTTTTCTTTTATAATTGAAATTCTTTGTATTGATAATGCTCTTGAATATATGCATTCTCATTTTTGGTCGTGTATTGACAATGGCATGATTCATCGAACTTCCTATCCTCATACATCTCAATAGAATAGGGTTTTTGAGTGCATGCATAGCCATCTACTTGGCGTTGATTGTATTATGATGTATCATCGGAATGTTCCTTGTCATTTTTGGGTGTTATTTAAGTGCATGCTATCTTATTAATCGTTTCCCGTTATTGTTCTTGGGAAAGTTTCACCTGTTTGTATTCTCTATCTATCTGGAATCTTTGTTCTCTCTCCACCGACATGTTTTTTGTTTTCTTTATGCATTCTTTTCATACAGGTGACAAGCTTTCTTAGTAGTATCTTTCTAGCTTACTCGTATTCTTAGAAAGACTATTATTATTTTGAACCGCTCACCAAATACACCTATAGTTACATAAATTTGACCTTTCATGAGTCCATTCAGTTCTTTTTCTCCTTTCTCTGAACCATCCTCGTCACTTGTTCCTCTTCTTTCGATGACGCGTATAACTACTTTTAAGGTTTACACTTGATACCTTCTTCTCCCATGTGTCCCAACTAGTCAAGCATCCACTTCCCAATCAGTTATTAGATCTCCACTTGCTCATTACCATTCAGAAAGACAAGCATCCATGTATTGATCATCCTATTCAATCATATACATCATTGATGATTTTTTTTTTAATGTTTTTAGTTTCTATTCCTAAGACCATATCAAGAGGCCCTAAGAATCCCTATGGAAATGTCTTTGGATATTGAAATGGCTACATTACACAAATGTTACTCATGGAATTTTATTTAACGTCGCTCCAACATTAAAGTAGTCCATTATTGATGGATTCACATATTGATGGATTTGCATCATCAAATTTCATCCCAATAGATATATTGATTGGTACGAAGCTTGACTAATTGTCAAATCATTTATTTATATTTATGAGATTGATTGTTTTGACATTCAAGTTGGATGGTTAAAGTGGAGGAATGCATCGAGCTTCTTTTGCGATAGAAAAGTCCCCCACAAACTTAAGGGAAAATTCTATAAGATCGTGGTGAGACCTGCAATGCTTTAAGGTGCCAAATGTTGGCCATTAAAAGAGAAGCATAATACTAAGTTAAGTGTTGTAGGGATGAGGATGATTAGGCGGATGAGTGGCTTTACCCTTAAAGTTATGATACAAAATGAGCATATACATGAAAAGGTTGGAGTAGCTTCAGTGGAAGATAAGGTTAGAGAGAGTCGCCTTAGATGGTTTGGTCACATTAAATGGAGGCTTTCTGATGACTCGGTTAGGAAAGTTGAGGTATTAGATTTGACTTATGTTAAGAAAGGTAGAGGTAGACCTAAAAAGACTTGGTTAGAAAATATTAGAAATGATCTTTCTTTTTTAGATTTAAATGAGATTTGACTTTTAACATGACACAATGGTGAAAAAGGATTCATGTAGCCGACCCCACGTAGTGGGACAAAGGCTTGATGTTGTTGTTGTTGATTGTTTTAACAGTTTTTTCCTTATTGCTAGATTTAATTTCCAAATTTTGGCATCTTTTTTCGTCAATCAAGGTTATCTCTGACTTCAAATGGATGTTAGCAATGTTTTCCTTTATTACTTAACTAAAGTTGTTATATGAAGCATCCTCTAGGTTGTTTTGTTCATGGTATAACTAGAGTTTGTAAGCTTAGGAAGGTCATTTATTTGCTTAAGAAAAGCCCTCGTGCATGATTGTATATGTTTTGTGAAGTTTTTGTTTAGGTTAGCCTTCATGGTAATACTGTTGTTCACTCCATTTTTGTTAGACATATCTCAACTTGTGTTAGCTTGGTAGTCTATGTTGATGATATTCTTATAGAAAGTGATCAAGAAATGGTAACTGAGGTCAAAGACTGTCTTTAAAAATGTTTTCTGACCGTTGATTTGGGTTGTTGAAAATACTTATAGAGTTGAGTTTTCCTACAATAAAATAGATGTTTCACGATCTCTATATAAAAATGACACTGATATATTAGAGGAGACTGGTCTTTTAGCTTGTAAACTTGCAAACATTAGTTTTGACACTAAAAAATTTATTATTGAAGAATTGCTTGAGAATTATTGTCATTATTATAGGTTAGTTGGTAAATTGATCTACCATATTGCTACCAGACTGGATATACCATTTGCTATAAGAGTTGTAAGTCAGCACATACTAGCTTCCAATTAAAGACTTAGGGAAGTTGTTATTTGTATCCTCAAATATAGTTGTAAGTACCTAGGGAGAGGTCTCTTTACACTACGAATGCACTATCTACATTGCCCGTGAAATTATATTTTAAGGAAGAGTCAAACATATTGAGGCTGAATGATTGGGATATTGCGCTATCAAAAAATATTGTTATTTTTCATGTTTCCAAAGCAGCTTTTTAGATATTTGCCAAAGCTTTGAACCCACTTCAATGCTTAAAGCTTTGTAACATGCTAGAGTTAATTGATATATACGCTCTAATTTGATGGGAGAGTGTTAGTGTTATCACTTGTCTTAGGAAATTGTTCTTATTTTGGCTAATGGTTCATGTTTATTTGGTGTTCCATATTGTATTCTTTCTCATATTATAGTAGCTCCTGAAATTAAAAAGAAAAAATAAAGGTTTCCCTCTCAACTGTACTCATGCTATTTAACTCAGTCGATTCTATCAAATTTCAAAATATGCATTAAAATGTTAATTAATTGAAAAATGTTCCCTGGTGGCAGCTAAATATTTGCTTCGGTCCAGGCAATGGTGCTTTTTCATATACTATTTCCTTACACCTCAACAATTCATCTTAACTTGCATTTCAAACTTCAATTACTGGTTTTAACTTGCATAATTTATTTGTTTCCGCATGTCCATATGTAGGCTCCTTTCCTAGATGCAGTGAACACCCTTCTCCATCCTATTTTGCCTCTTAACGCAGTTGATTATGAAGAGTTTGGATATCCTTTGGACCTTGAAGATTTTCTTGCTATTAGAAAATATTCTCCTTATGAAAATATTAAGAAGGATGCCCTTTATCCATCTGTGCTGGTGACTTCATCTTTTAATACAAGGTATATTAATTTCTCTTTATAAATAGATTATCTCGTTATTGCTTTTGTATGTTTTTCTTAGAGACAGCTTTTTCATCAGAAATTTGTTGATCCTACATTTTAATTTAATTTCCTCAACTTTAATGGTGATCATTGGTGCACATTTTGAGATGTCGATCATCACCATAATAGATTACACAGTTCACTATTCCATGACACTAATGAAATTTCAATTGTATGATATCTTAATTGAATTTTTATGCTTGTTTACAAAAAAGTGGAAAGCTAGTAAAATAAAAATGAGAAGCTTTTTGGTAAAGGTTGTTCTAAGAGATAGGGTTTTTGATGTAAATATATCACACAATGCATGTTTAGATCCAATCAATTGATGAATGAACAACAACTTACAATATAAAGCAAGCTATTAATATCAAAACAACTATTTATTAAATAAAAATTATTAATGTTGTATTTCCATTAAAGTGAGATTTTTAATTTCTTACACAAATTAGCAACGAGAAATTAAAGATGACGACACTCATGAAAATGATTGAAATTTAGTTCATATAAGGGACAAGATTAAAGTTAAGTTAAAAAAGAATAATTCCTTTTGGATATGTAACAAATTTATATTATTACATTATAAGGTGATCACCACTGAGTGTAAAATAAATTTATGAATTTTTGGGGGTAGGAAATTCTAGGATATAGGATTCCTAATGCATATTTATTAAGCAATGCAGATTTATCAACCGATAAAAAGTACACAACTCACGCAAAAATGAAAGTATTAATTTCAAAACAATTATCTAATTGTTAGCATCTTGTTTGAAATCAAAGACTGTCATGCAAGTGATTGAAATTTCATGCATATAAAAGAAAATAGATTGTAGCATATTGAAAGAAAAGAATGATTTTCCATGAATACATTCTCACAATCTTCGAATCTCCTTTTGAGTTTTATCAATATTAAGTTAATGGAATGGATATATGAGAATAGTTCAACTTTTGGAAGACCTTGCGTTAATGTCTCAAATTTTTTGAAATATTTTAAGTATTACAATTGATCAAATATTAGAATGGAAAAGAAAAAAAAGATTTGCACATAAAAAATAGTCTTTATTATATTCCTTTATGTCTAAGTCTTAAAGAATACCTATTTATAATCCTCATGCAACATCAAATATGAAAGGAATATAACCGTCAAGGAAGAAACCATAGAACATATTGCTAAAATCTTAAGAAGCCTGTAAAATATGAACAACTACACGGAGAAGCCCACAATGATAATTCACAGAATATCTCATATGGACATCGATATGGATGTTACCTATAAATAGGGAAATAGAAGCCATGGAATAGGGCTTCCTTAGCAATAGGAATTGAAGTCATTTCATCAATTCTAATGAAATTTGAAAATTCAACTAGGATGATTTGTTTAGTTGATATGCTTCAAATATATCTAGGCAAAAATGTTAGATCTCCTATAAAGATATTTAAGAATTATGATATGTGAGTTTGCTTTTCCATGACATAAATATCATTGGTATATGTTGTATGTAATGTGCATGATCTCCTTTACATTAGTAGCTTTATGAAATAGATTGGTGATGTGATATGATGTAAATCCAGGATTTGTATTTAGAAGTTTAACAAAAGATTATCCAAGTACGTTAATTGCAAATTAAATATTGTTCCCAATTCAAGTTTTTCGGAAATCTTAGTTGTTAACTGCGACTAGGCAAGCACTTACACCTAAATTAGCAAGGCTAGAAAAATAACAACTTTCATAAACGTAAAGCAAATGGAAGAACAACTAGAATCCCAAGGTTAACAAAGCGATTGTCTCACCTTGAGGCCGCTCTCATTTACCTACTCCTAGGTGTGTTGGGAGAAGAAGAACCACACGATGGATGAGATCACTCCTAGAGCGAGGGCGCCGTAGATCCGTAGGGAAGAAGAGGTCGGCGCGGGTCGTGGAGGTGGTGGAAGATGACGGCCTTCAACGATCCAAGTATACTCTGAAAAATGATCGTCGACGGTCTCTATTAGAGTGGGTACGATCTGGGCTAAATACTCCTCGACGGTGTCGTCGAAGTCGAATCCGACGTCAAAGAAAGGAGATCGGAGGATGTCCACTAGCCCGTGATCGTCGTATTCAAACCCGAAGTTCCATTCGGGAACCTCCATGCGTCATTGAAGGAGGAAGGAGCGGTGTTACAACAGAATCTCCAAGGAGGAGCTAGGGGGGCCGGCGGGTTGAAAGCAAGAAGGGGGGGAAGGGGGCCGGCGGTGGAATTAGGGTGAGGGGAGGAGAGGAAAATTAGAAAACTGAATTTAATTTCAGTTTTAGGAGTTTAGGAGGGAAATAGCACTAGAATTTGAATTCCCTAATTAATGCAATTAAGGCATTAATTGGCAATTATTTCGGTTAAGCCCTTGGGTGATCCGGCGGTAGGGAGAGAAGGGGGATTTGAAAACTGAAATTATTTTCAGTTTTATGAAAAATAGGAGGGAAGATTATTTGCATTTAATTTGTGATTTCAAATCACAAAAAGGAATTAATTGCAAACTTGATTGGGGGCTTGATAGGGGGCCGGCGGCATGTATGGAGGGAGAGAGGGTTGGGGAGAGAGGGGGAGGAGTTTCCAAACTTAAATGATGATGTGGACAAATATTTGAAAACTCCAAATTAAAATAAATTGAGATTGAATCAATATGCAAACTTTCCTAATTTGGAATTCCAAATTTGGAAAGAATTCAAAATTTGAATTCTAAATTTCAACTCAACATGGGATGAGGGAGGGGAGTTGGCCGGAAGGGGAGGGGCGGCGGAAGGTGGTCGGCCGGAATGGTGGAGGTGGCCGGCGGCAAAATCCAAGGTGGAGAAGCCGGCGGCTAGGGTTTGGGGAGAGGGGATTTTGAGGAGCTTCTAATGAGAGAGAGATGGTGAACGAATAAACACAAAATAAGATAGAGAACTCACCAAGAGATCCCAAGGAAGAACTCACTAAGAGATCTTGTCAGGCACTCACAAAGAGAACAAAAGAGAATAATTTTCATTTCATCAATCAATAATCCAATACAATGATACAAGCCTTTATATATAGGCTTACAGGAAAAAATAAAAGCATAAAGTCACAAATGCCCTTGGGCTACAATAAGTGAAACATCCCTCATAGTGGTACAAACGGAAACATGAAATAACTAATAAAAGAAAAGAACTAAAGCATCATAGGTAAAGGCTCTGAATCAGGGCCGTCGATCGTCGTCCCCGGCGATGGTACACATGGCGAAATCTGATGCCCTCATCAATTGGTATGCAGCTAAAAAATATACAAATGTTGTATTGGAGGTTAAAATAGCTGGCTTACCCAATCCATGGAGCTCCCACCAATGCAAGGCCGAGGGAGGGATTGATGTAGAAAACTTTTTTCCTACATTCGTAGAAATGTTTCCTTAATTGGAGATGGAACTATAATAATTGAAAAAAAAGATATGATACATATAAGGAACATGCTAAAATACTTATATATTTTCAAATTACTAATTCTTAGAGGAGGAGATATTGAATAAAAGGTAAATCGATATTAATTTTGTTCTGTGAAGTTCTCTTGATAACTAGCAAATCACACAAATATATTTTCTTTAAATAATTAATTCTTACCATACGGAAAATAGCTTCTCTGAAGAAAAGCAATCCAAATGGTATAAAGATTAATGTTGATGAAGTAATTATCTTTAAATTCAGCCAGTTTGATAGAATAATTTTTGAAGTTTGCTTGAGGCAATTGTTATTAGTAAAATCCTGTTGTACAATTTTATTTTTTTCATTAGGTTCCTTTTACGAAAATGTAAGTAAAAAAATCAGTAACCAAAAATAAAATCGCTATAAGATTAATTCAAAGGTGTACATATAACTTTAGCAAATAATTCATTATCTAATTATTTGATTAATTTATTAACTTCAACGTGTTTCATTTGTTTAGTTTTAAAATTAGGGCAAACTCTAATTGAGATTTAGATTCATAAACAATCTCAGGTTCAAATTTTGATTATTTCTCAATGTTATTAAAATCAATGTAGAATCATTTTGTAAGTGTAAATGATTTTTTGCATGTAATTTATCATTTAAAGAATATTAATAACTACATTTTTTTCAATATGAATAGATTTAGGGAGAATATGTAAGAAGCTTAGTTTAAGATCTTTTGATGGGTAGATGGAGCCATACTAGTCAAGGAGGCAATATATTTTCATAAATTGATTGATTTTGTGATCACTCTACTTGTTTTATTGGACCAATTCGAATTTTCATGTGTTTAAAATATTTATTTTTTATTTTATTTCTCATATTTTTATTCCATTTGTATTAGGACAAATAATCAATTTATGCAATAGTGTTTTTTTGGCTCCAAAGACTTTCTAAAGTTGTCTAGGCTTGCAATAGGACTTTGTTTTATACTTTTTGATTCATTTAATAAAAAATATTTTTGTTTGTATAATTTTCATATTAAAAGGCTTAGTGGCCTTTTTGGTAAAACTGTGTTTAATTCTCAGATCTTTGTTGAGTCATTAGTTATCTTTTCTCTCGATACAAATTTCATTTCCTTTGTAAAACCCACATTTGATTATATATGTGTCACATTTGACATAATTTGAAATACAACAAATTCTCAACTTTCACAAAATTTAACAAATTGTATGTCATTGAGTTTTACTCGTTAAATGGAGCATTTTGATATATAGCATCATGTCTAAATGTGAAGGATTTGAGAGTTAGAGAAGTAAATTTAAATTGCATTTTTTCCTTAGTTAAGAAATTGATTTATTATTTAAAAATTAAAATCACTGTAGCAAGGGCAGAATTTTTTAACAGGTGGCTTGCATGCAAAGATTTGGGATGGGGTAGTTAAGGCAATTCATTATCCTTAGAGTATTTTATTGCCACTTCATTAAAAACCAGCGTGGGATGAAGAGCAGTCTTGGTTCAGCTGGAAGTCGCACGAGGAGCTGGAATGGGGACTTGCCGAAGTAGGTGGGAGCTCTTGGTAGGCGTAGGAGCGGTTGGAGCAAGTGTTGAAGATAAATGCCTTGTGAGTTCTCAGGTTAGTGCAGATTTTTGTGCTAGGTTATTGACTGTTGGAGCTGGTTGGTGTCAGGGCTGGAGCTAGTTGTTGGGTGGGTTAGCTGTTTGCATATGCGTGTGCTGGCCGAGGGTTTGTTAGAGAGGAGTGGATTAGAGACTGACCAAGGGCTGCTAGAGAACTGTTTGAGGATTGTTTGATGGCTATGCACCATAGGGGCAAGCTTAGGAAGAGCATTAGGAAGCGTGGGTAGAAGCTGGCAAATTAGGAGAAGAGCGAGGAGAAAGAAGGAAGAAAATCAGTGAAGGAGGAGAGAAAGAAACAGGAGGTAAGGATTTTGTTTTCATGCCTTTAGGAAAAGAAAGTTATAGCGTTGTATATTTAACATTTCTAATTTTGGAAGTGTTTTGTTCTTGATTATGATATTCATAATTCGGAAAGAGTGAATGGCTATAGTGGTGTATGCGTCCTGAAAATTGGAAGGTATGATTGAGAACCAATTTACTTGTATGAGTTGAATGGTAATTGGTGTGAATTGTCAATTAATGATTTGGTTTGATTGGTGTCTTACGCGCAGAAAGGCATGAGGGGTTTGACTGTGTCGGTCTTTGACTCAAGATGGTAAGATATTGTTTTTATTATATAGCAAATTAGTTTACGCGTGACATTTACTCTTGAACTTTTATGTGATCGTGACTATTAGCCTAACTTATGGTTTATACATATATCGTACATGTCATTCTTTGTGATATGTGAGTATGTATATACACTATCACATGCAATCCTGTTAAAATATGATACAGCTATGCTTGCTTATATATTGATATAAATTTCAATTGTATTTATCTATATGCATTTATACATGTAGACATACATATAAGTAACACATATCAGGTGGTTGCAAGAAGAGAAGAAATAGACATGATTAAATAAGTTAAAATAATGTCATATTAGAAGATAGGTAGGTGAGGCAATGCGACCAAGTAGAGGCTATGAGACCTACAGTTAGTAGAGACTAAGGGCTAAGGAGACAGTGCAACCTTGGGAGCCTATGGGCTAAAAAACCTAAACCTAGAGATCCAGACATGACATTTTTTGGGGTTGAAAAAGGAAGTTATGAAATGAACGGAGATCAATAACTATAATTAAATGTTTTGATAGTATGAATCACAGATCACATACAACTTCAACTGACTTAAAGTGATACTATTAATGTTATACAACAGGTAATTGAATGTGTAATTCAAGCAAGAATCATTCTTACGTATTACATGGTAGGAATCATACCCTATATATTATTCTATATTATTTTTAATGTAAACTTTGATAGCTTATACATGCTTTTTACATGTATAGGTTGATTTATCTACTGATGCTCATATTCATTAGTGATTATTACACTTGATTACTGCATTAGAGTTGCATATCTTTGTAGGTGTTATAGCTCACTAGATTATTATTCTAACTGTTATTACAGAAAAAAGGAAGAATAAAGTTGAGTCAGAATAGAACATGTTTAGTTTTTATTTTATGTTTACGTTTGTCAATGTTAGAAGAGTCTGATATGAGGTTTAGAATTTGTTCATAGCTACATGTTTTGGGGTAGTTGCTCTGTAAATGAAAATTTTGGAAATAAAAAATTTTGTACAGCTTCTGTTTTTGAATGATGATTTGAACAATGATATTATTTGTGCTTCATTCAAATGTCATGATTTTTTTATTAAATTGAAAGTTAAAATAATGCATTTTAGGGTGTGACATCCTATACATAACCTTGAGCCTAGCTTTAAAAAAAAAAAACTTGAGCATAGCTTTGCTCAACCCCAAAATCCATCCAATCTCTTCAAAATTCTCCCAAATATTCCCACATATTCCTCATAACATTCAATGGCTCCAACTCCCTAATAATATTAAGATATCATAGCCAAAATCCTAATATAGAGAAATAATTTTCTAATGTGAGCAACCATATTAAAAATATCACAACTCCTTAATCATTGATCCAAAATCTATAAAAAAACATTACCATTAGTTCTCTAATATCCAAAACCTTTAATCTTGAGTTTCTCTCTATTTTATTCTCCATGGAAAATTTATCTTTTGATAGCTTAAAAGTTTCAGTACTAAATTTATCAAAAATCTATATTCTTATTTTGCCATCAGTCAAATAATCCTTCCTTTACCACCCAAAGAAGACATCAATCAAGTTGTTGTTTTCACTATTAAAGTCCTATAGACCCTACATTTGTTTTTAATAGGAAGATCATTATATTATTGCTTGATACTATATTGATATGAACCCAAATAAAAATATATCAAAAAATAAGAAAAATCACTATATTAAGATACAACTAGGCGCTAAAGTTCCATTTTATTTGATGCCTTAATAATCAACATAAGGAGCGTTTATAAATCCTAAGTACTCCTATTATCTAATAAAGTATCTAATCACCACCTTTATATTTATTCCTAACATTACTCATCCGTTCACAATGACCTTATCCTTAAGTTCAAGCAAATTATTGTGAGATTGAATTGAGCGGTTCTTTTTGGTGCCTTTGAATCCTAGCGATTGATGGATGAGAAAATCTAGATGGAGAGACATGACATTTGGTGAACTCGAGTTTGGATCTAGGTGGAGATGTTGAGGCAAGGCTTGTAAGGAGAAAGTGGTGACTGAAGAAGTAGCGATGGTGATCTTGGATTTGAATGGTGGAGGAAGTGGACAACTAGGGTTGGTGTTGGATTTGATGAGTGGAGATCTGATATAATGTAGTGGATTGGCACTAGGGCTACGATGGGATATGATGTAGTGGATTGGCACTAGGGCTAGGATGGCGAGGATGGTCGAAACGGGTTCACTATGGAAGTGGTGAACGTTGGAGAACCAAACAAGATTAGGTCAAAAGTAGTGGCATCCGTGACTATGATAGTGGAATCGCCTATTATCACCCAAACGGTGGATTCGACAGCGGTGAGGTACCATTTATACGAACCCAAGTAGAAAATTATCGAAAAACATATAATAACATATACTAAAAGATAACTAGGCAATTTGTAGGCTTACCTAAAACTCCAAGCAGAGAGGAGAAGGGATTTGGGAATTATAACTATTATAGGATGCCAGTAATTCCAGTTAGCTTCTTCTTACATTCTAGTTGATTCCCTAATACTTTACATTAGCAGTATTTATAGATCCTAAGGACTCCTATTACCCAATAAGACACCTAATTACTACCAATTATCCAATAGATCACTTAATATATGTAGTATTTACAGATCTAAAGGAACTTTGTGTATGCCAGTACCGAGAAATGGTCTCTTATTTGGCATCTACCATTCTGGTATTACCTGATTTGGTCCCTTCCCATATGGCCTCTCATTAGGTGCAAGTTCGTTGACTAAGCTTTTTGCTAGAAGGCCCATCTCCATATGTTTTTCTTTGTACTCTATAATGTTTTCATTTTTCTTGATGATTGATGCTCATCAAGGGTTCGTTTGGGACAGCTTTCTTCATGCTTTCTAAAACAGTATTTTAGTTAAAAAAAATTTTGAATTAAAAATTTTTGTACTAAAAAATAGTTTTAGAAAGCAATGAAAAAGCTGTCCCAAACGAAGCCTAAATATTGAGGCCTTCCTTATGTATTCGGTCATCTAAGTTCACTGTTACTTATCTCATCTGCTTTTTTGTATTGCAGATTTGGAGTGTGGGAAGCAGCCAAATGGGTTGCAAGAGTCCGTGAGCTGACAAGATATGATCCATTACATCCAGTGGTGCTCAATCTTACGGCTGATCTTGTTGAGGACAGCAAATACTTGCAGATCAAAGAATTAGCAATGGAAACTGCCTTCCTCATCAGAATGGTAGCAGACACAAATTGATTCATATAACCCAGCTGCACTAACACTTTGGAGTTTGGAGAGGTGTGAGTGAGTCTATGTTGACTCGTGACCTGGCTCGGGCTCAACACAATAATGGCTTGTGTGCTGAGATACGATGAGCTAATGAATCAAGTTTGAGCCAGTCTTGACTCGACTTGTTTGCTTGTGAGCCGGTCCGTTTAAAAAATATTAGTATAAAATGCACTTAAAACATATTAGCATTCGTGATTTTAAGTATAATGTTGTGAAAAAATGTGTAAAATTATATTTCACTTCTTTATATTAAGTAATTTTTTATTATTTTTCTTATAATTTATCATTTGTTTTATCATTTATTATAATAATTGCTTAAATCATAATCATTTTCTTTCATAAAATATGAGCCTGCTCATAGATGAGTTCGAGCTGGCTAATGAGCCAAGACTGATATGTTTTATTCTACAAGTTCGAGCCAACTGACGAGTTTTATTATACAAGTTCAGGCCGGCTGACGAGCAGGCTCAAACTCGATTAATTAATCAAGCTCAAACTCAAGGTTAGGGGTGACTCGAGCTCAACTCGGACTTGTTTACACCCTTACATTGGATGCTGTCTCTCTCTCTATCTCTAGAGCTAGGAGTCTTATTTATTTATGCAGGATATTTTAAAATATTTTACCCTATTTTGTGTAAATATATAAGACGCCCTCCTTTTTAACTTTGATGGTCTGCTTTTCTTTTCCCTTTTATTATAATGGGAGGCCGTTGTTATAGCTTCAGATGCGAGATTAGTGTGGAACTTTGTTCTCTTAGCAGATCAAAAGAGTCAGAAGAGAGATTAGGTTGAGAGTTTGTTCTCCATTGAGATCTGAAGGATTTAAAGAGACGTCGGAATGGAAGCTTATTCTCCTTTTATTTTTATTATTTTCGTGTGTGAAGAACCTCATTCCTTGAATAACAGGAAGATGAGGGATTATTTTATGAGAATTCTAGATGTTGATATTTTGGATATAGAAGTTAGTATTATTCAAATTTAACAACAATAATATTAAGCTTTTATCCCACTACATGAGATCGGTTACATGAATTTTTTTTTCTATTGTCTTATTAAAGTTTCGTTTGTGATAGCTTTCTTACTATTTTTAAAACAATTTTTTTAGCACATAATTTTTAAATTTAAATTATTTGTACTAAAAAATTATTTTAGAAAATAGTAAGAAATTTATCTCAGACGAAGCCTAAGAGTGTCAGACTCAAATTTATATATAAATTAAAAAAGGGTAATTTCTAATACTTTATTATTAAGTCTTTTTAGGCCTACATCTTCATTTCTTAAAATATGTTGGATTTAATACATCTATTTTTCTAATCGGATCATCAAAAAGACCGATATTTTATGCGAACAAATCACTTAAAGTGACTCTTTATAACCAAGTATTTCACGTATGTTATAATTAGAATTTAAGAAAAAGAAAATAAATTTGTAAAATATTTAGTAAAATACTATAATCAATGTAGGTTTGATGGCTGAATTGAGAACTTTAGCAATGGTTACATGTTTTGGCCATAAGCTGTAGTTAATAAGAATATGTAATTGTAGAACCAGAAAGCTAAGCTTCCATTTAAAAGATTTGTTGGCAAAAGAAATTGCCAATTTTAGTTTTATAGCTTATTATTGAAATAAAAAAGTTTTTTTTTTCTTTTACTGAAACTTTATTAACCTTTTGATTTAGATTTTTGGGTTAAAAAATGCAATAAGATTTAAGCTAAACAGAGCATAAAAATAATTGTTGGGATCGAAATAGTACCCATTAGAGGTCACATATTGTGGTTTCATTTGGAACAATTTTTTTTGTTGCTTTCTAAAGCAAATTTTTAGCAAAAAAAAATTAATTAAAAATATTTTTTTACTAAAAAATTGCTTCAAAAGCATTAAAAAAACTATTCCAAATGAAACCTTTTGACCGCTTGGCTCTTAAAAGGTTTGAAAGAAATCATTTCCTACCAATTCAGGTGTTATGTGATCTTGTTGAGTACAAATTAATGTGTATTTTATTATTTAATTTGATGCTAATTAACTTTATGTGATATTATTTCCCCCTATTACAATATATATATATATAATTACAGATGAGCTTCTTCAGAAACTAACGACCATCACAACCTTTCTTTATAATTACAGATGAGCTTTCAATCTACTGATAAAACTCAGAAATTTAGATCAACTGCTCCACCATTGTTTAAGCCATAGAATTATCAAAATATGAACTTCAAACACTTATTAACAAATGTGAAAATGAAAACAAGAAACAGAAAACTAACAAAAGAAAAGGTGTAAACAAAGCACACTAATGATAAAGAAGGCCTGCGCTTAAATGAACAAAATATCAATCTATGGTGAAATAGTTTGCTTCCTGCTTAGCTTCAGCCATACAAATAGCAATGATGGAAACAAAAAGGACTCCATTAGAATTTATAAGCAAACGCTTCATGCAACCAAAAAAAGAGATAACATAACCAGGAAATCTGACAAGAACAAATAAATTCTAAACAGGAACTCGAGTGATGATGCAAAGATACAAACCAAATTCTAGTTCAGAATTCAACTTGGTCTCTACATCATCCAAGCAAACTTCTGCAACACTTAAGGGCCATGTTTCGGCATCACCGGAGGCCGAGATTGTTTGATATACTTTCTGTTTCTATGAGATCTCAGCAATGGCAAAAAAGCTATAACTTTCAACAAATACTGGATCAAGGAACCTAGCCAGAAAAGCCCACATCTTATAGACATCTACAAAATTTGTCTAGATTGCTTAACCTCATTAGTCCCCTCATATGTTATACAAAGTATATCCCATATGTCATTTCCACTTTTGCAAGTGGAAACCCGCATGTAGTCTTCCGATTTTAAAGCACAAAAGAAACTATTCAAGCATTTGACATTTAGTTGTGCTAAATCACGTTCTTCTACTGTCCAGTCTGCAAAAGGTGTTTCAACTCTAACTCCAACTAGTCTAGTTGGTTTTGTATACCCTTCCTGAACTAAGATCCATATGTGATAATCAGGTGACTGTAAAAATGTAGACATGCGTGTTTTCCAAAAGTAGCTATCTACGTTAATCAAAAAGTAGTCTAAACTTATGATTTTGAAACAAAGCTCTGATACCACTTGTTGAGATTCGTTCACAATGAATTAGGTTGTTAAACCTAAGCTTATGTCCCAGCGGCTAACCAAGAGGGGGGTGAATTGGTAATTAAAAAAATTTTAACCCTCTTTTGAAATTATGGAAATGAAAACTTAATGGTTAGTGAATTTTTCTAGAAAAAGATTTTTTAACCACAAGTTGTAAATGTTAAAAAAAAGCGGAAAAGTAAAGAACATCAGATTTATAGTGGGGTCAAAACCAGACCTACATCCACTCCCCGGAGGCACCCTCCGAGTATTGCACTAATACCACTAGTGACTCTCCTTTAGCACCCACAGTAAGGCGGAGAAGCCCTTACAAAAACTCTTTCCACCACTATCCGGTGCGGCAGAGAACCGTCATTTTTTTACACTTATCCCCAGTGTTGGTAGAGAACCGTCGTCCTTTTACACTATCCCCAGTGTTGGCAGAGAACCGTCCGTCCTTCACACTCTCCTAGTGTGGGAAGAAAACCCTTCGGCTGTTCACACTCTCCAAGTGTGGGCAGAGAACCCTTTAGCTGTTCACACTTTCCAAGTGTAGGCAGAGAACCTTCCGTTCTTTCACACTCTCCTAGTGTGGGCAGAGAACCCTTCAGCTGTTGACACTCTCCAAGTGTGGGCAGAGAACCCTTCGGCTGTTCACACTTTCCAAGTGTTAGCAGAGAACTGGATCTCCTTGAAAGATATTCTCACAAGAAATCTAGAAGGAAGAAAGAAAAGAGTGAAGTAATCCAAAATTACGAGTAGAGATTCTTACCTTTGAAAACCAAGTGAAGCTTTCACACTCCAGTAGTAAGAATCCTCCTTTGAATGCTCTCTCACACTCTCTCATTGACTCTTCTTTCAATAGGCATGAAGATCAAAGGGCAAAAAGATTTGGTGGCAGTCTAAATTGGACTATATATATGAGAGACAAGAAAAACCGTCCAAAACTGCAAATTTTCAAGTCAACACGAAATGGATCGTCCCATACGATCATGGATCATCTTGGACGATTTTACTTAAAGTGTCGGAAACGATCCTAATGTATATTGGTACAAACTATGTTCGTACACGATCATCGTCCTGTACAAACTAGGTTCGTCTGGTACGATCAGTTATACCATAAGTCGGTTCCCAAATAACTGCAGGATGTAACCAACTTTGGTAAGTCAGTTCACATCGTCCTGGGACGAACAGGACTTCGTCCGGACGAAATTTTTATAGAGGGCAACTCGTCCTGACACGATTATGGATTTCGTCTGAGCGAAATTTTTACAGAGAAAAATTCGTCCTGGGACGATTTAGATTTCATATGGACGAAATTTTTACATAGCCAAACTCGTCCTGGCTCGATCATAGATTTCGTCTGAACGAACATTTTATAGAGCCCAACTCGTCCTGGGATAAAAATGATTTCGTCCTGGACGATCAGGACTTAGAAAAATTTCCTCCAAATCCTGTTCGTTCCATTGCTCTTATAAGGAAATAACTGACCTGATCGTCCCGTATGATCAGTAAAAAAATTTAAGATCTCCTTGAGTGTGTGTGTGTGTTTATTCACTCAATTACAATTACTCTCACTCAAACTTAATTCAAACAAAAATTTACAAACTTCAAAATACAAGATATCTCATGCTGAATTTGATTTGAAGTCTTCAGTAGTCTGGAGTTTGATTTTCCTGAAATGTTAGTACACACAAGGGCAAAAACAAATCTTCCAAAAAGTGTTAGAAGATAATTACACATAAAACAATAATATTTGAAATTATCAAAACTATACAAGTTGCAATAATGTAAAACATGCAAATAACAACTCTCTTAACACATATTTGATTCTTTCATTTTCAATTTGAAGATTTGAATGTATAGTTGAGGTGGGATTGTATAAATTCAATAGTCTTCTCTCAACCACATACATGATATATTTTGGATGGCAGGGATTTAATGTAAAGAAAATCAGAGAGGTTTTATAAAATCAATTTATGTATTAAATATTAGTAGTCCCAAGTGTCAGATGTTCGGTGGGCGGCAAGCATAGATGTTGGTTCACACCATAGTTGTAGAGGATATGGATCCTCTGTATTATTGTTCAGTTTGATTTGACTTAATTAAATTTATTAAGACTTTGTATTTAGATTAAATTAAATAAATTATTTTTTATGGAAAATTATAAATAAAACAAAATTATCCAAACAATTTTTTGTATAATATTAAATCATTATGATATTTGTCTTGTTATAATCAAGAAAAATTTAGATGAAGTTGTAGTTGAACTTTCTGAAGCTTATACAGAACTTATTGTACATCTTTCATTAATCTCTTCTAGCATTATTTTAAATTTCTTATTACCATTCAAATGTATTGTAATTATTATTATTATTATTAGTTATTACATTATAAGTTCTTGTGAAACATGAATTTTTTTCTTCAGGATGAAATTTATTAGCATTTTGAGCAAAAATAATCAAAATAAATCTAAGTTGTATTATAAATCTAAATTCAATGCTATTATATTATATGTGCTCTTGTATGACTGCAAAAAACATAATTTCCATATATCATTAGTATCTTATTCCTCTTATGCTATTATTTTCTACATATATGTAGAGTGTTCTTTTTAATTTTAATGAAAGATTATTTGTCTCACGTTTACTTTGCGTCTTTGGTTTTTTAGTAACCTTTTAACTTTTTAAATATTTGGTTTGAATCTTTTGTTTTTTGTTTAAGTCTTTGGTTTTAATGTTTTAAATTTTTCCTCTTCTCAAAAATAATTTCTATAGCACAATGTTTCACAACAAATCAAACAAATTTTCTAGAAGTAATATTGTATAAAAAATTTTGTTTAAACTGCTAATGCCGGTCCTAAACACGGATGAAAAGGGTTGAGGGTTTTTTAATTAATGTGTGTTTTTTTAAAAAAAAAAAATTTGCTTATAGTTTTTGTTGGTGATAGGTGGAAGTCAAATGCAGGCCATTGATTGAAACAAATTGATGTAGAAATATGAATCTTATTCAAGTTATTGATAACAAGGTGGGATAAGCACTTTACTATCGAAACTTTTCATTGATTTTATGCAGTTTAAGATAGAATGTGCTGATTGATTATTCTTTTGGATGCATATTTTTCCAAGGATTACCTTGAAAGAATTTAGAAGAGAGATAAAGAGAAAAGATATTGTTTTGACCATGTTTTTGTCAATGAATATACAAATTGTGTACAACGATTCATGTACTTAGTTGATTTTATTTTCATTATTTTTTATGTACATGATTTCTATTTTCAATATATTTATATAATGTTAGAATTTTATTTCTTATTATTTATTTGTATTTGCATTTTTTCATGTATACTTTTTCTCATAATAAAGAAATAAATCTTGTTAGATCATCTTCTGCTACTTAATATTATTGTATGTGAGAAATTAATTTGGGAAAATAATTATTGATCTTGATTGCGTTAGGGTCGAGCAATCGTCATTGAATATTCAATTTTTAAAATTTTATTCATGTGCACCAAAATAGTTAATTTTTTCATTTTATAAGATTTCTCTAAAAGTAAATCATTGCTTAAATGTATCTAAGTAATACCCAACCTATAAATTATTCCTTTTGATACTATTATTTTAGTAATTGGATAAATCTAATGATCGTTCCGAAAGTCTAATGATCTTCTGATATTGTTATACTAGCCAATTTATAAAAAGGAGCGTATTTTAATTCTAAATTAGCTTAAGGAGCAGACTAACGAATAAATTTAAAAAGGAGCAAATACGGAACTTAATTATCCGGTTTTAATAGAAACCGGAACTTCATTAACCGGTTTCTAATTTACTAAAATTTGAGAAGAAACCGTAATATAAAATCATGATTTCTAAAGAAACCGTATTAATAAATTCCGGTTTCTTAAGAAACTGGAATTTGGTAATCCGGTTTCCTAAGAAATCTATTTCTATTATGTTATTTTGCTATCATCCAGTTACCAAAGAAACCTATTTATATTATTTAGCCTTATTCCGGTTTCCTAAGAAACCTATTTAATTATATATTTTTTATTTCTTTATTTTTATTTTTTTACTGTATCATATTTTTATTAGATTTTTAAATTTATTTTTACTTAAAATGTTATTATTTTAAACTGTAAATATTTGTATTATTTTATAATTTTTTATTTTTTATTTTTTATTCATTAATTTTTCTTTTTTTTATTTACATTGTTTCAAATTAAAAATTATTAGTTTATTTAAAATAAAAAAAATATATTCATGTATTTATTTATTTATGTCATTTAATTATTTTAATAAAATATATACAAGTAAACTTTTTATGTAAAAACTATGATGTTTTTACATATTTAATATTTAAACTTATTAGTATATTTTGAAATTGAATTTAAATTTATTTTTTATTAAATATTTTAAAATTTTCCCTAAGTTGAAAGTAAATTATTAATATAATTTATTAAAAAAATTATATTTGATATATCATCAAAAAATTAAATCGGAGATCATATGAACTCCAAATTTAGCAAATTTATATTCGAACTGAACGTATCGAAAATATGAACTCAAGGATACCAAATTCGACTCAATCTGAGACCAAATGAGTCCAAATCAAAAACCCAAAGCGCATTTGAAAGGTTCAAACTATAATTTGGACTACCAAATTGTTTTTAATTTGAAACAATGTAAATAAAAAAAGGAAAAATTAATGAATAAAAAATATATAATATAAAATTATAAAATAATATAAATATTTACAGTTTAAAATAATAAAATTAAAAATAAATTGAAAAATCTAATAAAAATATGATACAGTAAAAAAATAAAAATAAAGAAATAAAAAATATATAATTAAATAGGTTTCTTAGAAAACCGGAATAAGGCTAAATAATATAAATAGGTTTCTTTGGTAATCGCATGATAGCAAAATAATATAATAGAAATAGGTTTCTTAGGAAACCGGATTAATAAATTCCGGTTTCTTAATAAACCGGAATTTATTAATATTGTTTCTTCTCAAATTTTAGTAAATTAGAAACCGGTTAATGAAGTTCCGGTTTCTATTAAAATCGGATAATTAAGTTCCGTATTTGCTCATTTTTAAATTTATTCGTTAGTCTGCTCCTTAAGCTAATTTAGAATTAAAACACGCTCCTTTTATATAAATTGGTCATGTTCTTCTGATAAACAAGTAGGAAGATTGTTCATTCAGTAATGGAGAATACTAATCACATGTATCATGTGTACATGTATTTGTACTAATATATAAAAGGACAACGAAGTGATACATAAATAAAATTGAGTGCATACAAATTGGTTCATGCTGAGATAGCATTCTTCATATTTCATATATATATATATATATATGAAACAAATAAGACAAGAAGAAAGAAGTTTGCTTATGTATAAATATCGATAGAATAAAGTAGTTGGACCTATGACCATATAGGATCAACACGAATAAAGATACTGATATCAGGAATGTGAGCAATCTTGTGCCGATTGGAGCCGTCCTCTCCGTAGCGCTCCTTTAACTCTGGATGACAATTTCTAATAATTAGACGTTCCAAAGAGGGAGGAAGGTTCGGTAATTCGCGAAGCATAGGAACGTCCCCAATATATAGATACTGAAGTGAAGATAAGCTTTCGAAGGTGGAAGGGAGAGACTGTAAGGATTTGAGATTAGAAATATACAGCTCAGAAAGAGAAGGCCTAACAGTCAGAAACCATTGCTCCACCTCATTTGGAAATGAAACCACCTCATCATTATCCCTAATAGTCAGCTTTTTGAAGGAGGCGATACTTCTCAGTGGCTCCATTAGCAACACGGATGGATGACTTATGGTAAGATCGTTGAGCATGAGATGGCAATTATTAGTGGTCTCCACTTGTCGATATCTTCCCAGAGAGATCAGATTAGGACAATCTCTAATTCGCAAGGATCTTAGTGCTGCAAGTCTTGCAATTTCATCAGCCAGAGGAAGAGATATAATGTTACGACAGTGAAAGACAAATAATGATTGAAGGGGAATAGGATTTGAATTGCTACAAAAATTCAAAGTCTTCCACCCCATGTTATCCATCCACAAGTTCTTTAGCTTAGGGGGCAAAGAGGGCAACTCTTTCAACTTCGGGCAGTTACCTAGCTCCAGTTCAATTAAGCAAGGAAACAAACATCCATCTTCAGCAGCTACTCCTGCCTCAAACCAATCCTCTAATGCTTCTAATCCGACAATATATAACTTCTCTAGCAATGGAAAGGCACGGTATTTATCATCCCCATTAATTTTACTTTCGAGCCATTTTACTTTCGGCAGGCCATAAAGTTTCAGTATCTTGAGAACGGGAAGTTGCCCAAAAGGTGGAAGAGTTTCCCATTCCTTGCAATCTGACAATTCGATATCCTCAATTTTCTTTATATTGGTGAGCAGATTGACATTGTTCATCCATATTGCAGACCTTGCACCCATGTATCTCTTTATTATCAGTTTCCTTAGACATTTTGGTGGATGAAGGTTGTCGAGCACATTCTCATCTAAATTGTTGTTCGTCGAATTAATGTGATTATCACTCCAACATAAGGTCAAATCTGTGAGCCTCATCTTTTCACATAATAGGGCATTACGAGCCTCCGCGCCGTCCTTAACATTTTCAAGGCAATTGATTCCTAATTTGCAAAGATCATTCATATTCTCCAGCTCCCCAATTCTATAACCACTCACATCTCTAAGATCAAACATATCCACTTCTTGAAGAGACTTTAGCTTCCCAATCTCACTAATCGATGAAATACAATTCTTGGGCAATTTCACGTAACACAAGTTTAAAAGGTTATTAATGTCATTTGGTAAAAAATCATCACCTTCAGGCTTGTCTTGCCACCGTGGCCAATCATAGATTATGTATTGCAAGTGATAGATATTACTTAGAGATTTTGGCAGCATAGTCAAATTTTTATCATCAATCTTTAAGTATCGAAGATGTATCAAATTTCCAATCTCCTCGAGTATCATTTTCAATTCAACTTCATCAACACATATGTATAATAAGCGTAGGCTTCTCGATTATTTTAATACTTCAATAAGTCCACTGCAAAGATCCTGATCATTAAAATCTTCATAGAACAAGAAAAGAGAATGCAAATGTTTCAACTTCTCAATCACTCTTAAGATGTCTGGTTTTGCATTTAGAACAGACAAGTGTCGAATATTCTTAGAAATTTTGAGAGATGACTCTTCATTACCCACAAGTTTACAGCATACCTGAGAAAAAAATTTAGATGCTGACTCATGTATTAAATCATGCATCTTGTAGTTATATCTGACCGTCAAATTGTAATCTTCGACCTCAAACTTGTCAAATAAAGCTTTTTTTACTAAAGCATCAAAATACATTCCTCCGATATCCTCCATAGTCATTCCTTGAAACGGCTGAATGAAACCCAATGCAATCCACATTCGGACTAAATCATCTTTATCAAACTTATGATCTTCTGGGAAGATACAACAAAATGCAAAACAATTTCGCAGATGATTTGACAGAACTATATAGCTCAGTCTTAAGATGGACTGGATAGAATTCCGACCCAATAAATTGCTTTCTAGAACTCCCCTCCAAAGCCTTGCATCCAAGCCAAGAGAATATAGAACGCCGCCAATGACCTTAGCTGCCAACGGAGATCTTGAAAGCTTTTTAACTATATCTCGAGCAATGAGTATTAAACTTTCATGATCATCAGGGGAGTTCTCTACACCAGCAAATGCATGAGAGTTAAGGAGCTCCAAACACTCATCTTCCTCTAGGCCCTCTAATTTAACTATTTTCTTCTTCTTTTTAAGAACCGATGCAAGCATCAGTGCAACTGAGTCCGTTCGAGTTGTTACCAGAATCTTACTATCAAAACCCCCAGAAGCTAGAGGGGCGAGCACATCCTCCCATTTGCTTTTATCCTTCTCCTCATCCTCCTCCCAAATATCATCCAGCACAAGTAAGAACTTTTTGGACTTCACCTCCTCCTCGAGACGCCCTTGAAGTGCCACAAGCGTCTCCAAACGAGGCCTCTCCTTCACAAGACATTCCAACATATCTGCAATGACTTTCTTCACATCAAAGTTGTTGGAAACACAAACCCACATTTTACGACCAAATTCCTTTGTAATTTCATCATTATAAACATGTTGCAAGAGGGTTGTCTTCCCCATACCACCATGGCCGACTATAGATAGAAGAGAAATGTTTCTGTACACCTCAGTTCCCCGTTGCTCATTTGATGGATTCCTCAGCCACTCCATAACAATCTCCTTATCCTTGCCCCGCCCAATGAGATCATTTTTAGGCAAGCATCCCGTTTCACGTGCTCCGTGCAGCTCATGCTGCTGATTCTGATGCTCCTGCTTTGCGTCTTTTACAAGATGAAGGAAATTATCAACACCAGTTGTAACTTTATCAAGTTTCTGCAAAGCCGTCTCCAGTCGCTCCAAGGTGGGATCAATTTTGAGAGCACGTTTGCCAATTTTGACAAGTTTTTTCTTCATGGATTTCATGATGGAACGCACCCTTCTCGGCTTCTTGTCTTTGGTCACCTGTTTTTCAAGTTCCATGTACTCCACCTCATCCAAAACGTCATCTGCATCATCAATGGCATCTCGTAGCTGCCATAGCCATTTGTTAAGACCCGGATTTTGTTCTGTGATCTGCTCTTGGCTGGAAGCAAAGTGGACGACAGCTTGGATCTTGGGGAGTTTCTCTCGCAGCCTTTCCAGCTCCTCCGCCGTGCGTT
This sequence comes from Dendrobium nobile, assembly GCA_022539455.1. NCBI lineage: Eukaryota > Viridiplantae > Streptophyta > Magnoliopsida > Asparagales > Orchidaceae > Dendrobium > Dendrobium nobile. The sequence goes on along the minus strand of CM039728.1, from coordinate 6,657,738 downwards.
TCTGCCATTCGATTTGATCTTTCACGTAACGGCAGCCAGCGATGGCGATCTTCTCTGCAAGATCAAGTAACTTCTCCTCCATGGTGATCGATGTAGAGCAGAACAACTGAAGTAAGAAAAAAAAGGAGAATGGAAGAGATGCAGATCTGATAGTCTACCGGCTCCTTGCGATATGCTGCTGGTTAAGATAAGGAAATCCTTAAATACTTCATCTCAACCGATCCTTTGCAATCCGACGGTCTAGCGGAGGAACTTTTATTACATCCAGTGAACGTACGCTCCTCTACGTTCGGTTTTAGGCCAAAAATGCGCAATACCGAGTACCGAGTACCGAGTACCGAGTTGTACCGAGTTTTTTGAAAAAACTCGGTATTGCGCTGTTTTGGTCTAAAACCGAACCTAGAGGAGCGTACGTTCACCGGATAAAATAAAAGTTCCTAGCGGAGACGTCAACAGCGCCAAATGTGGCGTCGCATAAATGATAAAATTTAAGCAAATGGTCGAGCGAAGGCCCACTAAAGTTTCATTTGAACAATTTTTTACTGTTTCCTAACTAAAATTTTTACTTCTGAGTGGAAAAAAAAAAATCATTTAAAAAAAGTTGTACTTAAAAAATTATTTAAAAAATAGTAAAAAAATGATGTGAAGCAATGCTTAAGCTGCAGGATAATCACTAGTTGACTACTTTTTAAATCCGTTTTTAAATATATTTTTTTTTTAAATAAAAAATATTTTATTAAAAAATCGTTAATTAATTGGAGAAGAGATATGAGATGATGAAGTTTAAGCTGGTTTTTTTTTTTTTGGGAAAAATTTGGGCACAAAGCCCGTATATTAAAAGAACGAAAATGTAACAAAATAAGAGATTACAAAAAGAACTTCAGCATAAGCAAAATTGCAAACTTATGCTGAACAAAAATTCAAAAAACCACAACTATACCACCCATAACAAAATAAAAACTAGAATAGAGCCAAAATTGTGGTAAAAGACACAAAAATTGCAAATAAAACCAGCTGCTGAACACACGGATGAGGAGCAAGATAAAGCTCCAGGCGCAAGAACATCCCCAGTAGGCCTAGGCGTCATCACAGATGAGAAGATCCAGCCAACAGCATTGCTACCATACCTGCACAAAAGTTGAGACAAAACCAGCTCCCAAGCAATAGAGACTGGACTCAGAGAGTTAAATAAGAACCCAAAAAAGTAGGAGCCCTGGTTGCCCGAAGGCCATCCAAGGGTCCAGCCGGAAGGAGCATCATCATCGTCCAGCCTCAGCAATAACGGCAGTCCGCAGGGACAGTTTATCACGAACCAAACCAGCCACTTATAATATATCCAGCAGATCATTGCACTTTTCCAACGCATAACCCTTTCAAGCAGATTACGTTTGATGTTAATCATCACAGTGGTATGACATTGAGAATTGCCACTGAACCTCCTCCCATTCCTTTCTTTCCAAGTGTAGTAGATAATAGAGCAAACCGCCAACTTATAAAACCTCAACACCTCAGCATTACCGCTAAATTTAACATTTATCCAGTCAAATATTTGCAAAATCGAGGGCCTCAATAGAAAAATATCCACCCCAGGAATGATACCTCTTAATATAGAGAAAGAGAAGGGGCATTCAAAGAATAAATGCCCAACAGATTCATCTGCCATGTAACATAGGCTACATTTAGAGGGAATAAGAATATGCCTTATACGAAGAGCATCTGCTGTCTTTAAACCACCCATTAATGCAAGCCATCCAAAAACAGAATGTTTGAGTATATGCTTTTTATGCCATAGCAAAGAGGACCAGCAACAGTTAGGCATATCATTATAAAACTCATGAGTGTAATGCTTAAACTTAAAACAGTTCTTTTTCTTCCAAAGCAAGGACGCCCCAGCACCAGGTAAAATGCTCACTCTATCAAATACCTGACAGAGCAGAGGGGGAATAACACCCGATAACTCCCAGCTATCCCCAGAAATTAATTCAGAGAGCTTGATATCCGGCAGAAAGCTAAAATCATCAATCCCAGAATAATTCTCAAGCGTAGAATTAAAACACCAATGGTCCCATTTCAGCGAAATGGGAGAATTCTGATAAATATCAAACTGAAAACAGTGTTTGCATTGAGAAGCAGTGTTACAGATAGATTTCCAGATCTTAGAAGAAGAAAACTGGGGAAGCTTCCAAGGGGATTTGTATTTATAAAGTAGCCAGTTGGCTAGAAGTGAAGAGCTATTATACATCCTAACAATGACAGTACAGTTAAAGCCAAATTGTAAAGCGTTCAGAGAGTGGATGCCCAACCCTCCTTTACTTTTAGGCCGACAAATTTTATCCCATGATATCATATGTAACTTCTTAGCCATGCTAACATCACCAAATAAAAGGAATCTGGAGCTAATTTTCTTAAAAGATTTGTGCACCGATTTGGGTAAAATCGATCCCCTGATCCAATAGGCAATCGTATTTTGAATAGTGAATTTGAGATACTGAAGTCTCCCCGCAAAAGAAAGTAAATTTGCTTTCCAACCATTTAGTTTCTTGTTGAGGCTGTCTAATAAAGGAAGATAGTCAGCAATATTAAGTCTATAAAAGGAAAGAGGAATACCCAAGTAGGTAATCTTGTTAACGATGGAATGGATGGAGAGAGCATGGCAAATCTCAGTTTGGTTCTTCAGGTGCTTGGGAAACATTATAAAACTTTTGTCATGATTAACAACAAGACCAGAGGAGTTAGCAAACTCCCTAAGAACAGCGTCCAGAATGCTACAGTTGCTAATATTGGCCTCCCCAAATATCAATACATCGTCAGCATATAGCAGGTGAGTGAGAGAGAAATTACCAAATGATATACCTTTAAAACCTCTGGCTTCCAGCAGATTGGAGAAGGCATCCATAACAATACAAAACAGATAGGGACTAAGAGGGCAACCTTGCCTCAACCCAGCTGAAGAGGGAAAATACCCTTCAAGGGCACCATTAAGCACGATAGAAAAGTGAACATCTGTAATACAAGCCCTAATCCAGCTCACAAAGAGTCTAGGAAAACCTTTTTGAGTAAGCCTAGCCAAAAGAAATTGACGAGAAACAGAATCAAAGGCTTTTTTGATGTCAAGTTTGGCACAAAAAATCTTAGCCCCATCTCTTTTACCAGCATAGTAAAGTATATCACTAGCAAGCAGTATATTATCCGTAGATACTCTAGAGTGCACAAACCCAGCTTGATTGTCTTTAACAATACAACTCATGACCGGCTTTAGCCTAACCGCCATAATCTTAGCAATGATTTTGTAGAGAACGTTGCATAAGGCAATAGGCCTATACTCACTTATACTAACAGCATTTTTATTTTTTGGTATGATAGCCAGAGCAGTAGATTTGACCCCTTTAGGAAGAAACCCTTTAGTGAAGAAGGATCTAATCGCCGAGCAAACAGTGGGGCCAAGAATATGCCAGCCCGATTTAAAGAAATGAAAGTTGAATCCGTCGGGACCAGGAGCAGAGGTTGAAGAACCCGAAAAAACAGCAGATTTAATATCCTCATCAGATACAAAAGAGATGATAGAAGATGCATACTCATCAGGCAAAGCAGAACCACTAGGGATAGCATCCCAATCCACATTATTGGGAGGAATAGGATTGTACAAATCCTAGAAGTAATTGATAATTGTAGAGATAACATCCTTTCTAGCGGCTTGGGAGTTACAGGTCAGCAGATTAACCACAGATTTCTTACTTCCCATTCTAGACCTAATTTTTGCATACAAAAACTTGAGGTCATCTTCCCCATGTTTAAGCCAATTAACCTTTGCTCTTTGAATGATCCATGAGGCTTGCATAGAAGTAAAATTAGCCAAATTTATATTAATCTCCTTGTAATCATGATTGAGAATCTGATTATAAGGATCCCTATGAAGGGAGGTCAACAACTCTTTTTGTTTATCATGCAAAAAATCAATATGCCTGCTCACACAAGAGGAGGAAACCCAGGGTTGGTTTTTAATACTTCTTTTGAAGATTCTTAGAATATTGCACAGATGAGACAATGGATTACCCCCAGTAGGCAAGATAAAGGCATCAACAAGGAGAGCCCAGTAAGAATCTAACTTAGTCCAGTAATTTTTAAAAAGGAATCTGTGGTTGGCCTGAAAGTTAATCCCAGAATGGATAATTATCGGAGAATGATCAGAACACGAAGGACTTTGATAAGAGCAGTAAGCATCGGGAAATAAATTCACCCAGGCATCATTAACCAAAACTCTATCAAGTTTGATATGAATAGGGTTGTCTTGTCGTTGATTGAACCAAGTAAACTTGTTGCCAATGGAATGCAGATCAATGAGACAGTTATTAAAAATCATGTTATTGAAGTCAAGCAAGGCAGCATGATTAATGGGAGTTCCCCTCAATTTTTCAGAGGCATATCTACAGCAGTTGAAGTCACCCATGAGAGCCCAAGGAGTGTTGCCAGGTGGGGCAAAAATGTTGATGTCCTCCCACAATGATTTTCGTTCAAGGCAGCTATTTGAAGCATATATAATCGTAAGTTTAAAAGGGGAGAAAGAAGCACCAGAAACCGTCCCAGAAATCAGTTGAGAGGTGGTGACTTCAGGAGAAAAATTGATTTTAGTGGGATTCCACTTAATCCAGATTCTCCCCGATAGAGAGAAATCAAAATTATGGCAACTCGATTCATTCTGAAAAAGAGAATGAGAGGACATAAAAAACTGGTCTTTCAGAGACTGAACATGAATTCTGTTTTCCAAAACGCAAACCATATCTAATTTAAACGAATCTATAAGACGTTTAAAACACCAAACTTTATCAGGTCGGTTAAACCCCCTGATATTCCACGCTGCAATAGGTGGAATGGACATTAAAACTTTGATTGTTTTTGGGGCTTTTTGACCTGCTTCCCCTTAGCAGTCTTTTTTGACGATACATTGTTCTGAATGGCTTTTGATTTTCCATCATCATTCAGAGATGTGTTTTCACTGTCATCAGCGGGACCAACATAAGACTTTCCCTCAGACCCAGCATTAACCTCTGTATGAGACAAAGAGTCTTCCTCAATGCCTAAAGCATCGAATTTGTTAGGTGAAATAATTTCTTTTTGCACGAGAGGAGACTTGTGACGCAGAGTGCTAGAAAAGGAAGAAACATCCTCATTGGGGGAGTTCAGGTTAGGGAGACCTGTAACTGAAGGCGCAACAACATGCTGGGTATCAGAAGTTCCCAAGTCCGGAGCAGGGACATTAGGAATGGAACCCGTTTTGAAAGGAGGAGGGGAGTGAGGCTCATAGTGAAGAGAAGTCCCAAGAGCATTGGGAGCATCAGGAGCTGGGATAGAGCTAGAAGGCATGTCATCAGAAGTATGAGGAGGAAGTGATTGAGCAGCAGTTGTTCTGGTAATGATTTGGGGTCTTGACTGATTGCGGGATTTGGGCCGTCTACTATGACTTCTACCACGGAAATTATCTTTCTCCAATACTTGTTCTTCAGCAGAGGGTTCCGGCTTAGAGGGGCATGAGGTAGATATGTGCAGCAGAGGGTTTTTATTTGATAAATGATAAGCACAAGCTCAAACCTTCCATGTAATGTTTTATTCTCTACCAATTAATTGATGGCATTAAAGTCCACAGGGTCACATGCATAAAGACAGCTATCAACCAATTAATTTCCTTGCTTTTTCACAAAGCTCCAAAAGTACGTCACATGCACATTCATAGATGTCTGCCACTTAGTAATGTAATGGAGATTCACCCGCAAACTATTAGGGTTGTAAAGAAGTCGAGTAGAGTCGAGTTTTGGCACTTATCAAGTTCGGCTCGTTACATAAAAAGTAAGCTCGAACTCCAGCTCGTCTCACTATAAATGAGCTCGAGTCGACTCGCCAGCCATGGGAGGAAAGTTAGACAAATTTTTAAAAATTTAGCTAATTTTTTAAAACTTAGTGTGTGTGTATATATATATATATAATTTAACATTTAAATAAAACTTATCTGATTTTTATTATTTTTTTATATTTAAATTTAATAAATAAAATAAAAATTATTTAAAAATATTAATATTTATTCGAGCTGGCTCACGAGTCTAGTCGGCTCAAGCTCGAACTCAAGCTCGACTCGTAAGCATGATAAGCTCGACTCGCGAGCCTTTAAACGAATTGGCTGGGCTCACTTCCACCCCTAAATGCTACTCTCCGAAATTTATTTTACTTTAGTGTGATCAATTAATTTGACTTTAATAACAATGATTGTGACTCTTCAACTCTTTTGTCAACTTTTTTTTTCATTTTTTTAACTTAGTATTGTAGATAAGTTTGTTCTTTTTATTAGGGTTAAGATATTTTGGTAATTTTTTAATTGAGAAAAATTATATTCTATTAAATAAAATGCATCAAAATATAAGTATAATAATGAAAAAAAATGATGTGATGGAATGTTGGGGCAATCGGCAGCCGGATGAAAATTTATTAGCAGTCGACGCCTTGGTGGAAGTTTGATGGCAATTGGCAGCCGGGCAGTGATCCAACGAAAATAAGAAAAAAAAAAGAGATGAAAGAGATGTAGATTAGATAGTCTATCGGTTTACAACGATATCATGCTGGTTAAGATAAGGGAAATCCTTAAATACTTCATCTCAACCGTTCCTTTGAAATCCGACAACCTAGCAGAGACGTCAACAATGCCAAGGAATTCCAGCTGGCAATGGTCAAATGTGGCGTCGCATAAACGATAAAACTTAAGGAAATGGTCAAGCGAAGGCACACTAAGATTTCATTTGGACAATTTTTTATTGTTTTCTAACTAAAATTTTTATTTTTTAGTGAAAAAAAAATCATTTAAAAAACTTCTTGTACTTAAAAAATTATTTAAAAAATAATAAAAAATTTGAGTGAAGCAATGTTTAAGCTGAAGGATAATTATTAGTTGACTATTTTGATGCATTTTTTTATTTGAATAGAATTAATCTCACTTAAAATATTACCAAAATATCTCAACCCTAACAAAAAAAAACTTATCTACAATGCAAAATGAAAAAACTTGACAAAATAATTGAAGAGTTACAATCAGTGTCATTAAAAGTCAAATTAATTGATGACGTTAAAGTAAAATAAATTTTGGAGAGTAGCATGTAGGGGTGTAAGTGAGCCAAGCCAGCTCGCGAGCAGGCTCGAGCTCGACTTGTTTATGGACTCGCACGCCAAGCTTATCAAACTCACGATTCTAGCTCGAGCTCGAGTTCAAGCTTGATCAAACTCGGCACGTGAGCTCGCGAGCCGGCTCGAATAAATATTAATATTTTTAAATAATTTTTATTTTATTTAATAAATATAAATATTAAAAAATAATAATATTAATACGTAATTTTATATTAAATGATTATATATATATATATATATATATATATATTAATATATATATATATATATATATATATATATATATAATATATATAAATATATACTAATTTTAAAAATCCATTTTAATTTTAAAAAATCTACCTAATTTTTAAAAATCTCATCTAAATTTAAAATTTTTCTCCCATGGGTGGCGAGTCGGCTCAAGCTTATTTACAATAAGACGAGATGGAGTTCGAGCTTGCTTTTCATGTAACAAGCCGAACTTGATAAGTGCCAAAACTCTACTCTAATGACTCCTTTACACCCCTAATAACATGTGCGTGAATCTTCACTACATTAATAAGTGGCACACAGCTAGGAATGTTCATGTGAATTGTAACTTACTTTTGCAGCTTTGTGAAAAAACAAGGATTTTAGGTGGGAGACAGCTGCCATTTTCCATGTGACATCCGCAGTTTAATGCCATCAATTCATTGGAAGATAGAAAAAAAGATTCAATAAAGCTTTATTATTATTATTATTATTATTTTCACTTATTTGTATGACGTTACATTAAAGGGTTGAGCTTGTGCTTATCACATAAACACCAACTTAATCTTCATCGTCTCATATATCTTTCTCTAATTTGTGAATCATGAGGTTGAAATTAGTTAACAATTTTTTAATAAAATATTTTTTTATTAAAAAATTTATATTTAAGATCGATTTAC
>CM039728.1:6528765-6649563 GCA_022539455.1 Dendrobium nobile | reverse complement strand
CAAAAAGTACTATATCTACAAACATATATATGCTAAAAAAGTGCTTACAAATTGGATTAGCAATCCCACCACTTCTTTTTTAAAAAAAATAAGAAAATCATTTAAGAAATTCTTTAGAGTATCATAAGATAATCATTTAGCTTGACATATATTTTGCAAACCAATAATGACTATGAATTTGAAGTCTTAATAGTAGGTTTGAGATAGCTATTTCAATAGGGATTCAAAATTTTAATTTGTTCATTAATTCTCAATTTATTATAAATCATGTATTAGGTATTTATAAGATTAATAATCATGAGTTTACCTTTTATCATAAGTCAGTTTTTGAGCTTATGAAGAAAATTCAATATGTCACTTTAACTCAAATCTTTCAAGCTCAGAATAACAAGGCAAACACCCTAGCTAAATTGACTAAAGAAATGATAAATATGAATGATGAGCTTGTGTTGATTGGTGTCCACACTCGTCGAGTTCTCAAACAAGTAAATATAAAATTCTGCAGGTAGATGGGTCATCAAATTTAAGCCAACATTATACAACATTAATTGTTTCTCACTGTTTGTCGTGAGCTATTTCCCAAAACCAAAGAGAGGAGCTTTATGCTATTCAAGGAGAACACATCCCTTTGATGACTTTATAACTATAACAAGAGGCCTTTATGATAGATGACCAAATGAACTAGAGATGATCTTTCATTGACCACTTTAAATAAGACAAATTACAAACAAACAAATGTTATGCCTTACAAATAGAAAAAAGAGTTTTATGGTATGCTATTATTAATAATACACTCTTTATCGTAGATCATTCGTTCAAATTTGGTTATGATATTTGGGTATTCAAAGGCGGAGAAGGTCGTAGTTGAAGTTCATGAAGGATTTTTTGGTGCACCCTATTTAGATCTCAAAAGGATAGTTAAAATTAAAAGAATTAGCTACTATTGGCCATTGATGTTGACCATACCAAAAGGTGCAATGAATGTTAAGTCTATGACTGTGTAATACACAACCTCCAAATCTATTACACCTAATGGTAGCATCCTACCCATTTGAATGTTGAAACACTGATATATTTTGGCCCATCAATTGGCCATCATCTTTTGTATACCGCTTCAGCTTAATAACAACCTCAATTGGCCATACCAAGAGGTGCTATATCGTGTCATCTAAGAAATGATTTAGTTTTTAAAAGTATATAGCTCTAAAGATTTGGCAATCGACATAAAATTGATTGATTATAATTATAATTTATTGTTCAATAGGAAATGGTTTGGCGAAGATTTCTACATGACATGTATTAAGCTATTAAAAAAGTTACTCATTAAGAATAAAAGAGGATGATATACAAAAATGATAGAAGTGTTATGGGTATACTGCCCTACTTATGAAATGCCAACTAAAGCTAGTATTTAAAATTTAGTTAAAGTAATATTACTACTTGAGGTTGAGTTGCCATTAGTTTGAGTAGCTATTTAATTTAACCTCACTCAAGAGCAAATTGCTCGTTTGTGAATGAAAGAATTGATGTACTTAATGAGGTTAAAACCTAAGTTCAACAAAAATTTGAAATATGTTAAGCAAGGATGTCTACATCTTTTGTCTATTTGATGCATTTTTGTACATTTCAAAAGGGAGAATTAGTCATGGCACTGGGAAGACCAATTTTTTCTCATTGAAAAATTAACGGCAAATTTGAGGCTAATTGAGAAAGCCTTTTCGCCATCAAGAAGACATATCAAGGAGGGGCCTATTAACTTATTATTCTGAAAGATCAAAAACCCATTCCACCAATTAATGATCTGTATTTAAAAAATATATTATGCATAACGACCTAATCAATAGTTATTATGTTATTAATCCATAAAATATAGGAAGCACATTATTTTTATATTTCATTATATAAGTCTAAATTTTTCTAAAACTCTCTTGTAACACAAAGAAGCATTTCTAAGTTACATAGAAGTTGTCCTATAAGACGAGGTTTTTTTAAAATTTGATAGTTTAGAATTTTTGATACCCCTATGAGATGGCATACATTTTAAATTTCCAATGTTGAAGATCGCTAAAATTTTACTTCATGCCCACGTTAAAGACATGGGATATTTTTTAAATATTTATTTGGATTGCCATCATGCTTCATGTCGAGATCCTTAGATAAATATTTAAAATCATTAACGGTAGTCTCATCTAATTGCCAAGAAAAAGGATAATTTTATTAGCAAACTATACTCAAAACAACTTTTAAAAGCATGAGTTTCTCTCCTTGGCTTACTAAGATCTTACTTCTCAAAGAGGAGACTTTGAAGTCTACAATTCCTACTAGCCATGTTGGGAAAGCATAAGTTTTCCCATAGCTAAAGTCTTGGGCTTGAGTGGGTCTTGAAGGTTGTTCTCTTCTCGCTCAATTATGGTCGAAGTGCTGACAACTAGAGATCTAAGTGAGCCTAGTTAACTCGTGAGCCAGCTTGGGTTCAATTCAATAAATGGTTCGTGTGCTGAGCTCAGTGAGGTAACAAGTCAAGCTTGAGCCAATCTCGAATCGACTCGTTAGCTCGTAAGACAAAATATGGATTTTCTTATAAGGTTCTTAAGCCTACTAATCTCCAATCAAATTTGATTTGCCAAAAAACAACACATAATATGGATTTTCTTATAAAAACAAGCTTTTAGCGCTCTGGTTTTGCCCTTCTCCAATGGCCTTTGTTTGGCCTTTGCTCTATTACAGTAAATGAGGATGGGTTAATGCTGTGCGTTTCAATAAAATAAAATTTCCTTAAGCCACCACAACCATCCATTATATGCAGCAGCTGTTGCTTGCAGCTTTAGGTGAAAAGCAAATGCATGATATATTACTTACTTTAGGACAAATAAGTTATTTAATAAAATAATTATATAAACTAATATATATATATATATATATATATGGTTTAATTAAAATGTAGAACCTTTAAAAATAATTAATTTTTTTCTTGCAATGAGAAAATTCGGAAGAAAATTTTTAGTTATATTTTGATCTTATCTTTTTACGTTTTTGAGTATTACAAAATATTAGTGAATTATGTGAGATATCTTGCATTACCCACTTCAATAATTGTCTTCACTTAATATTGCCACCCATTTGCAGGGACCTGCGCATTTGGAAAATCTCCATCCATGCTTCCTGCCACTTCCAAACCATGTTTGTCAGATACAATCTGGACCCAACTATGACTATTACTCATCCATTATGCGTTTTACAATTTCCTCGCCAGTGGTATGTTAGCAATTGTGTTTAAGACTGTTTCTTGCTTTAGATTAATAGTAAATGTTGGGTATGACATGCTTTCTTTAAAGTCATCCTGATGGTTTTAAGTTGTCAATGGCATGATCTGAGTTTCTTGCAGTTTTTACATAGCTCATGCATCATCTTACTAAATATAATTTACAGTTGCTTGAACCTCAAGAACTTAAACCAATTAAATACTTTGAGATGGTAACTTCAGAATGACTTTTATTCCACTTAATCTTACCTTGGTGGGCATGTATCTTGATGGCTAAAGAATCTTGAATATTTCTCATGTTAAATGAATCAAATGCTCTTTTCATTAGTAAAAACCATCTATTTCTAAATAATGCAAATATCATATATTCTAAATTTGAATAGATTGAATTTAAATTATTTTATTTAATTGTTTGGTTGTGAATTTAGACAGATTTAATAAGCTAGTTGATTGGCTTTGTGAGCACTTGATGTAGCTTTTAAAGTGAACTAGGATTCATGGATTGAAGACTCTTTCTTTTGGTGTAAGACAAAAAATTGAAGATTAGAAATGATGGATTAAAGCAAATAAAGTTTTTTAGGAATTTAACTCACAAAAAATCAAGTCGATTGAAATTTTACACCACAGTTGAAAGTTGATTTGTAATTAATTTGATCAATATTAGGAATACTCGCTTTGATAAAAATGAATATTTAAGGAAAAATTAAGGAAAAGTAGAAGAAAATATTGGCCTGGTAGATGTAGGTAGATATATTCCCTATAGAATTGCTTTTAGTACTTGGAACGCATTCAAACGAATTCATCGTCCAATAAGCACCCAAAATTGAGGAGGGTCCATTAATAGTTTTGTTGAACCAAATATTATTATTTTTACATGGCTCAACTTATCTATTTATTGTCATCAATATCCAAAATTGGATCGCCCCTTTAAACTTAATTGGGCAATATAATGCACGAAACCAATTGAACCCCCGAGATCAGGTCAAAGCTCAATAATAGGCGATATAATGAAAATAATGGAAATTGCGTGCTATCGGAAGTCAAAACAGGGGTGATGAAAGACCCATACAAATGCTACAAAGCGAGATGCAAGTTTTGACAAAATCGCAGCCACAGGGATGACACATGCATTATAGGGAGAAACATACGCTTTTTAAAAGTCGTAACTACCGTGTGCTGAGAGAACCACACATGTAAAGAAGTGATACTTCATTCTTGTAAGTGTTACATGAACCATAAAGTAGTCAAAGTAGATTCTAAAATCAAAAGAACGGCACCCCTGCACAAGGTACCATAAACTATGATGGATATATGCAAACCTAGCTTCTAAGCCAATCCAAGTCTTAGAGGCAAATCAAATGTAATTTCATCATATTAGAGAGTACAACCTGATCCATAGGCTACATCATCACATGGATGTCCTAATTAGTTGAAATTGAACATTGCAAGCTAAAATAAAAAATTGATACTATTTAATTTTGATTGGATCATTTATTTTCTTGATGCTTTAAATGAATGTAAACTTATAGATCTTTGTTAACTCTGCTTGATAAATTGAACTTCGACAAATTTATCATTTGGTTTTCATTAAGCAGATGAGTACATAAATTTTATGCTTCTTACAAAGTAATTCATTAGTCATCACAAATAAACTAATTTTTTGTACTCGACTGAGTAGTGGTAGAAATCTAAGTTGCTTAGGAGTTAAAGAGAAGGTGTTTGATCTGAGCTACTAGGGAATGAGATATGAAGGACTAATAATTATTATTACGTGCTAAAAACTTTGCTTCACTAGAATTGGTGTTTTATACCTTAGCTTTTGACAAAAATCCAACATGTCCTTAAAAAGTTGTAGGAGATTAGAAAATTTTTATGTGAATAACCTGGAAAAGAAAGAATTATGGGTCTAGCCCAATTGAATAGTCCACTATATATTAGGCAGTACAAAAATCATTTTTTTTTCTCATAAGACGATGTGATTATTTTAGAATAAATATGTGATTTCCCTTTTAGGGATTGCATAAATTTGATGTCCACCAAAAAAAAAACGTTAAAACCAAACAACAAGGTTAAATAATGACATAAGGTTGGGGATAGCGGTTATTGGTGGTGGTCGTTGGCGATGATAGCTGGAAAATGTAAGAGAGCTCTTTAGTTTTCTTAGCTCTTGAAGCTCCCCCCTTTGTAGAGAGTTGAGCCTTATTTATAGGCTTTTTGAGATGGACATTTTGATCCCTTTAATCATAGATTTTTTATTAAACATTCAAATACCTTAATGATATCAGAATTGAGTGATCACGAGCTCGTTAGATTCGTCTCATTGAGCGTCCCATCTTGACAATAAGAATGCTATAATTGGTGGTCATTTGGTTCTTCAATCAATGTTCCAAAGTTTTCAAATGTTATTTAAGTGTTTGATTTGAGGTCATTTGGAGTTGGATCAAATAATTTCTAGTATCATTAGGTTCGTCTCGTTTAGACATTAAGTTTGACTAGAAGTTTATTGAAATCAGAGTTTGCATGATCCTGAATTTAATTTAAAAAATTTCTAATTCATGCATATCAATTATAAAGAGAAACAAACAAACAAACAACCACAACTAAAATTTAAAGTGGTTTGGCAAAGGTTCCTACATCCATTATGAGATTAGTCTTCCCATGTTATTCAATTAATGAGAGTGAATTAGCTTCCATGATGATTCCAAAGAAATAGTGAAAAAGGGGATGTGGGAAGAGATGAACTTCTAGTATTTAGGAAGTTGTGGGATGGGGGGAGGGGACCCTTATTGAATTGAGAGTTGTAGTGAGTAGAGTGCATGTGTCAGGTGTGGAGGATAGTGAAGTATTATATTATAAAGCCCAATTTTTGCCTTATGAAGAAGATGTATTATGCACACTGAGTTGTAGGTCTACCTTTGTGGTAAAATTGCTATAATGGTTGGAAGGGGAGATATCTCCAAGCGGTTTTGGGCAGAGCCTTTGAAATGTATCCATTATTTACTCTTGTTTCATTAAGAGCCTTTTAGAAATTTTATTACATTTTTTTTAGCTCTAAAAAAAAAATCTCTTTGTAAAGAAACAGGACATCTTATGTTGTATAAGAGGAATTAGGATTGTTATTCTCCACAATCGATTCAGACAATGATGAAAACATGACATTGTCATCAATTGGGTGAACTTGTATAAAATTCTTGTGTGTTGATCTTTTTTATTTTTTGTTATTCTTTTTTGCTCTTTGTGTTTGCGTAGTTTTTCTTATTTCCCAAGTTTTGGTATTAGACATTTTGGTTATGATTGAGAGTGATGACCGGAGAAAAAGGATCAATACTTAGGATCACCAAGTTTGATGGATTAGCGATGCAAAGGGTATAATGGTGTTGTGGGGGGTGGAATTTGATAGTAGCTATTTTTATTTGGTGAGAGGGAATGTTGTAGTTTGCATTGGAATTGATTTGAGTGTTAATGCACTTTTGGGAGGTTGAGCATCAAATGATGATTTAGAGCCATGTTGGAATTTGATTTAGTTTTGGAAAGCTGATATTATGTGGAGTGTAATGGGTGTTAAGTTGAGATTTAGGAAGAGTATGGATACTTTTTGGAAAGCTTAGGGATGTTAGGAATAAGACTAAAGAGTTATTTTGGGTGTTTATATGGAGATTTTGTCTGAAGGAAAAGGAAACTGACTGTTTGGTATTTAAAGATTTTGAGTGGTGTTAATATTTCATGGATAACTTGCATTGAGAGTGTAATGAGTTAAGAGTGCAACTCTGAATCAAAAGGACGAGTGAAAGAGAAATATATCAAAGAAAATAAATAAAATGCTAACATCAAGAAGGATACAAAAACCTTCACCAAAGAGGGTGATCAAAAACACGAAGCTAGGATCAATGTAGTTGTCACCAAACAAACTTGCAAGGAAGGAGATACTTCTCCAAATTTGATTTAAGCTCATCAAAGTTTGTTTCATTGCAGCATTTTTTATCTTTATAAGCATTACAAGTCACGGAGAAATAAAAATTTCTTAGAATACCCTGGGGTGGCTGTTCACTTAATGAAAATGCTTTGAAACTAGTTTCAAGCGTCAATATCTCTCCATTGAAACTCAAGGGCTGTTGACTTATTGATTTTTTTTAGCTCATTGGACGATGTAACGTCATTTTGTAGTTTTCATAAAACCATATTAGAGACTGATCAAGCTTGCATGAGTTAGACTTTTGATGAGGTGACAAAATGACTTAAGTTTTTCTTGGACTAAAGCCTAACTCACATGATACTTAATATGTTTGATGTTTTTACATTGCCACTTCAATATAACTCAGTAAAATTATATTATTAAAAGTATTAAATGCAACAATAAAATAATATTTGATTTTCAATACTTTTAAACGTCAACATAAATGTTTTGAGTGTGGGTTTCTCTTTCGGCTAAGACTCTTAACCTGAACTTGTATTTAATTGCATGCTAACTGATAAGGATTTCTGTTAACTTCCATACAGTCAGTTTGTCTTTTGCATATCTAAACTCGAGTGTTATATGATAAATTGGTTGTCCTTAACTTTATATAATGTAGTGTGCTTTTTGCTTGATTTAACAGATGCCTGATGCTGTAGTTGACTACAACTTACTAAATGGAAACTGGAACATAGTCCAGCAACAAAATGTGCTTCTTGAAAGATCAAAAACATTATATGGTTTTGCTTCTTCTGTAAGTACGAAACCTCAGAACTCAAAGGGCTTCCATGTTGCAGATGATGCTGACAGTTCAAATGGGACATGGAATGAGTTGACTGAGTTTTATGCTTGCGAGTATTATGATGTTTCTTCAGGGGATGGCATCATGGTTCCACTGACAGTTGTTTATTCACGGAGGCACAAGCAAGAGGGTAGTCCTGCATTACTTCATGGACACGGGGCTATGGCGAGTTATTAGACAAGCGGTGGAGAAGTGAGTTAAAGAGTCTTCTTGATCGGGGTTGGGTGGTTGCATACGCTGATGTTAGGTAATTTGAGGTTTATTAGCTTTGTAAAATATGTTCACATTCGACATTAGAGCATTTTTATGATTATAAAACCATTATGTCACTTGTTACCCTTTTGAAACTCAATTTTGATTTTGTTTCTTGACATCTTACTTTTTGTAACATTGCAACTTACAATCTATCATTGTTAGTGAGCAACATATGAATATTTTTCATTTGTAAATTTAGCCGTTCTGGTGTTTTTTAAGGATTGGGTGAACAACTTGCTTTCATTTGTTTTGTAACTATTTTAACTTATCAGCTGTTGTGAAGTTGTGATGTAATGTGGCAACTCCACAATATTCTCTTGTATTATTTTTTTTTTCAAGTTACAAGTGCTTTTTCTTTACTTATTTCAACTGAATTTTGTTCAGTTAATTTCAAACATGCTATTTAAGGAGATTATTTACCGAACCTCTGTGAAAATAAATCTCATTTACGTTAGGCATTAAATAATGAAGGATATCTTAAATGAGCCAACATGTTCAACACACGTTTTATTTTTTCTGCTGTTTTGGAAAGGAAAAAGAACAGAACATTGCTTCCTTCTGAAAGGATGATTTTCCTTCTATGTGATTTTATCTTCTCATTTTTCCTTATTTTTAACACTAAGCTCTTTTTCCTTTCAAAATTTTTTTTTTGAAAGTCCGTCCAATTGTTTTGTTGTCTAATAGACTTTTATGGTTTAGAGGTGTGGTGGATGTGGTAGAAATTGGCATCATGATGGAATGCGTCTGAAGAAGCAAAATTCTATCATGGATTACATTTCATGTTCAGAGTTTCTTATAGAAAAGGGTATTGCTCATAAAGATAAGCTTGCTGGGTGGGGATATAGTGCTGGTGGTCTACTAGTTGCTTCAGCAATCAATGCTTGTCCAGACTTATTTCGGGCGGCAATTTTGAAGGTACAACCATCTTTGACTCAATGTTATTACATGCAATAAGCTTTCTTATCAATAGATCAAATTCCACTTGGGTAGTTGCGTACTTGTACTATAATGCCATAGTACAACAAGGCATACACCTTTTGGACTATTTCATAGTGACATGTGCAATGGCAAAATGGCACGCACTGTTTTTTTTTTATTGATTTTCTTAATTTTTTTAAGGGAATCAAGCATGTGTTTTTTTTATTTTTGTGAGGTATGATAGTACTTTGATTGGAGTCTCAATTTTTTTAATAACATAGATGATGCTAATAGTGGTTAACAGGGAAAATGAATGTTAAGTTGGATAAAAAGTATAAATTAGTATTTGATGAGGAAAAGTTGATACGGAGTAATGTTGTGAGAGCTAGTGGCGTCTTTGAGGAATTACAACATTCAAGATTGTTCTAAATGAAAATGAAATGAGTCTTCAGATAGGTCTAACACATTTATAGTTGCATAAGGGAATGATGAGGGTGATGAGAAAGGATATAATTTGGGAGATAATGATGCAGGAGTTAAGACTATTTTTATTTATGCCGATGGTGATGATTCTCAATAGGACTAGTTTAATTTTTTATGAATAAGAAACTAATTAGCAAACAGTTTCTTATATTTTGAGCACAACTTTCTAAGTTTAATGTTTTGTTCTCATATCATTCATTATTATAACCATGATTATTTTTTACTGTAAATCTAATTACATTATTTGTCATGATACTTTACTTTTTAGTATGATTATCTTTCATTAATCTTCATGTTTATTAAAGCGATCTTTTATTTTATGTATATGACATTACTTTTTTTTTACTTTCAAGATATTTTCTTTTATATTATGGAATAATTAATAAATTATTCATATTTTTAATTATTTGAGCAATTTTAAAATAATATGTGCCATGCTATGTGTTATGACTCCAAGAAATAGTGTATTATTTGCTTTTGAGAATGTTGACTTAAAAAGGGGGGGGGGATACTCGAACAGATGCTTCTCTCCACGAAGCAACCGACCTGCATCCTACGCCTTGGCCCCACTTTATGCAATTGATGCCCAAAGAATGCAACTACTCATTTCCATAATCATTATTCAGCGAGTCACTCAATAGAAAGGAGAAAGAAAAACTCTGATACTTATAATTTCTCTAAAAATCCTACTGTCTGCCTCCTAGAACTTCATCTCGCATCCAAAGTCGGTTCCTCACCCGACTTGCTGTCCACGCCCAACGCCTCTTTGCCCCGTGCGACTCTCCTCTGACGATTAGCCTGAAGCCTCAATCCCTTCGGTTTCGTTTCTCGCGGCCTATATCCGAAGCTAACCTGCCATTTGACCTTCGCACTTCCGGACCCTCCGTCTCCTCTCATTGTCGTTTGTCCAGACGTGGAAGCCCGCGATTGAGCCCCTCTTTCCATCTGACATAGCCCTCATCTGGCCAAAATTGACCGAACACAAATGCCCCTATGTAAACGTCTCCGGTCCAAACACTAATCTGCCTCTAACTATTGCACCACTAATCTGCCACTTCAGTTTACTCGAGATCCTAAGAGGAGGCAACCCATGATTGATAATCATATTTTATGGATACTACAATCAACGATTGTTAGTGTTGGTAGAATGAAACCGATGGTATACTCGGGACAACGAAACCATAAGATCTTGATCAGGTTTACCTCCATCCCCTACAACCAAAATTAAAACTGTTGCACGTCTAAACATCGATTCAGCATTAATCGAGAGTTTTCTTCTATGCATTAGTAGAGGTAATTAACTATGAGGGCTTACGCTCATAGAAAGTGGAGCCCCATAACTAAGTAAACCTTGCCGATCATCGGGTGAAATTTGGTTAATTAAAATTCTAATATACCTCGGAGAAAATGGGGACAAGGTTTGCGAAAGCGGGGTTCGTGCCATAGCGCCATCTTTTCCTGAGCGAACATTCACATTGCATGTTTTGCCTATACTTGGTTGTCACTAGTATAGTTTGTGCCATGTGGCATGATCCCATTACCATATAGAAACTATCATCATTACAAAAGGAACACAGATGATTAGAATCAAGAGAAGTGAATGTAAAAATAGAATGGGAACTACTAGGAAATTCGAGTTCAATCCCTGAAATGTTAAAGGATGTTCCTAGGAACTATTCCTAGATTGCCATGATACCCTCTTCATTTTGTTAATTTCTTGTAGGACACGATTTCAAGCTCAAGATGACCCATCAACAAATTCTATATGCAGTCAAAGATTATTTCCGACATACAACAATATATTACTAAATTTAAAGTTATTATCTTAATAATTATAATACTTATATTTGAAATTTGATAAAGGGCTTAAAATATTGTTCTCATAATCTATGAAAGTATATTTAAAGAATTATCCCACTACAAAATGTTTAAAGAAATTTGACCTATTAATGAAATAATAATATCGAAATAGAATAATAGTACTGTAACAGACTAATTAATAATAACATAGGTTATAGGTGGCATTGTTGCTGACCTCTATATGCACTCCATATTCGATTCAAGTAAGTGCGATTAAGATGACAGTCAACTTACACAACGTTGCACACAATAGGTATAAAATACCTCGACGTTGTGCAAAAATAACTCAATTGCTTCTATTGGTGAAGTTGATCGCGTTGATGCATTCATCACATCGAATTTACCAAAGAATAGTCAATCATGCATAAGTTGATCGAGTGACCACTAAAATGGCTATCTATGGGTGTGAAAATTGTGCAAAACCATTCGAATGTCTTTTTGCAAAAATGATTGCACTATTGCATTCAAAATATTGAAAACACTATGGAAGAACGTCCCATGCTCTATTTGAGCGAACACGATCAAAACAACAACCTACGAAGGTGACGTTGTACAACGTCGCCCAAAACATTGTCCGTTAATGAACGAGCTTTCCCAACACATCTGAAATGCCAAAATTACCTGAAAATGACACTCATATTTTTGGGTCGTTGCATGATTCCAAACTCAAAATTTACCTAAGCATGAGGCATCGACATAAAAATTGAGGTGCATGGGAAACAAGAAATCACGCAGATCATTTTAATTCAAATCTTTATTTTATTTCATATATATATATATATATATATATATATATATATATATATATATATATTAAATGAATAAAAAGGAAAAAAATCAAATAAAAAATCTCTTATCCTACTAAGTCCTCTTTATCCCTGCCTATCCCGTTGGTTACTCAACTGACAATAACAACATTAATCCTTTGTCCCACTACGTGGTTACTCAATAGACGATGGGGGGAAAATAGAAAACATATCTAAATCTCCCTAGCCAAAATTGTAGACCCCATTCTCATTCTCAGTTTTGCATGCTTCTTATCCTTGCTCTTCTTCTGTATCAAGCGAGACTGACCCCTTCCATGTCCCTCGCATGTGCTAACCTTCGACCACCCCTCTTTGAATTGAACATGCGCTAGCTGCTAGATTGAGCTCCTAATTGGAGCAAGTGCTCTCCCATAACCAAGAGAGGTAATTTAACATAGGATCTTGCTCCTATAAGAAACATGATCCCAACTCTTAAAGTCCTTGCAAAATGAGGGTAAAATCTTTGGGTAGTATCTTATTTTTAATCTAAATTGCCTTCTAAAAATTTTACTCGGAACAATATGGTGAGGCCAGGGCAGGAATTTTCAAAGCCCACAATTGTTAAATAATTATTAAAATTCATAAAACGTGGACCCAAAATAATGCTAAAATTGATAGTCTTTGCTATCTGTGTTGTGTTTCACTATATTAGATATTTGCATTGGATTTTATTTTTGTTTCTTAATTTAGGACAAGTTTGTGATCATCCATATCAATGCTGCCATTTGTCTGTTGAGTGCTGATGTTTGATATTGCTTATCGTCATAGCTTGGAGTATCCTCAAATCCTAGGGATGATCCAATCTGATCAATATTCCATAAGAACACATGGTAGAATCATCTCAATCTGGAACTATTTGGTTTCTTTTAAGCAATATGAACGAACTCCAACTTCACGTTTTAAATAAACTCGAGGAGTTAATTTGGATAAAGATTATTTGGTTTCCTTGTTTTCCTTCTTTGGACAACATAAGAATTTGGTCGGGGGAAAGGTCTCTAGATGGCTAAAATTTTTTTTGCCAAAGTTCCCCAATTTCTCAAAAACATATCACATTCACGATAACTATTTTTGGGTTTTACTTCCCCAAACCAGCAGCACCAATTAGCCAAGAATGAACAACTGGAGACATAGAATTAATTTTTCTATTTAGGTTACCAAATTTTGATTAAATGCTAATCATGTGGGTCTTTACCACAACTTTTCCATCTCCCTCAACTCTCATTTCTAATTCAAAGAACCATCTTCTTCTGCCAAGAAAAAGTAGTGCATTAAAGAAACAAGAATATCTCTTTCAAAGAAAAATATTGAAGACCAGGCTAGGTGTTAATCCTTAGAGATCAAAGATACGGATATCTGTGTATTTGATTAATAATTCTCCAAAATGGGTGCAATAAACAAATTGAAGAGAAATTGTGTTGTTGGGCAATGTGCTGAGTAGATTTTTAATCCCCAAAACGAATAAAAAAGATACTATTTATGTAGTTCAAAATAATTAGATTTATTACCACTGAACTTGCATTATTTGCCCTAGCATTCAAAGGTTTAATTATATTCAAACCAATAGTAGTAAACCTATCTAGAAATAAGATATACAAGTAGGAAACAATACTAGTGATCACGAGACCGTGCTGGGCATGGAGATAATGATGAGGAGCTCTTTTTATAGTAGAAATCTTAGTCAATTCAACCGAAAGGGGCGGGAGGTGCTATTGCTAACAACTAAAGCACAATCAAAGGAGATATTCATGCTTTAACAAGCTACATTACACTAAGGTAACACACGCTAGTATCGAAACAAAAACTCCAGCATTGTATTAAGTGAAGCATCTCCAAAAGAGGAAAATTTCATGTTCTTCTAATCGATTCTGAGATAAACTATTGAGCACAACCATCTTTAAACATTAAGAGGCTGATGTCTTTCAAATGTAAGTTTGCAATCCGTGAAGAGATTGATAATCTTGATGTTCCATTTAAGCTCTCATTGATAAGAAAGTTATTCTATGGACTTCTTAAGATGTTGGGCATGTGACAATTTTTTAATTGACTTATTTGATGCATTCATGCAGTGTAGGATTGCTTGGCCATAATCACATATTTATTAGATATCATGATTGGGAGTATTACTCAAGAATTTTCCTCCAAAATCCTATTATGTTAATGGCATTAAAATGATATTTTTAAAATATACCCATTTTTATTCAAATATTGAATCTCCCATTACATTGTGGGCTTAAAAAATTCACGCCTCGACCTCTTCGCGTTCCGCTTTTCTGCTTTTTCTCTGGGGAGTTTTAACGGATTAAGTTCCGATGGAAATTTTAGGAAGGCAGATTGAGATTGTAGATAGGACACACCCAGAGATTTCACCCTCATTTTGCGAGGATTTTATGATCTAAGTTCTGGTTTCCTATAGGCGCAAGCCCCTATAGTTAATTATCCCTCCTGATTATGAGAGAAAACTTTCGATTAAGGCTAGTCGTTGAATGAATACACCGTACCTGTAGATACGTGATATCTGTCATATAGTAGCAACATTGATTTGGGTGGTTGAAAATTTGGAAATTTCACCATCTTGCACTTAAAGCAGATGGTGGGGGGAATGATGATGAGCTCAATCACGATCCCATGGTTCCATCGTCTTGGGCTATCATGGTCCATAGTCTACTTAGCAGATGGATCCTTATCAGCAACCATAGGTAGCGTCGTCCAAGGGTACCTTATACCTAGGGTGGATGTTTATTTAAAGGGATAAATTTGAATTCACCTTAGCTTACATAGGGCTTCATGCTCTATCAAGCATATTCTATTGACTCATTGCTCAATGATTTGACGCCATTGCAGAGCATACGGGTGCTGACCATGACCGTAATATAAATATATAATGGTGCCATTTCGTGGCAAACCACCATGTTCAGAGGGTCCCCGTCGTAACCGCTTACCTGTGGCACCATTAGTGGCGAAACCATTGGTGTGGTGCCATTTGATGGCAAAACCACCTGTTAGAGGACACGTGCCACGTCCTTACTGATAGAAGATAGATTGAGAATGAATCATAGTGATATTTTTATTAGACATTAGCTCTTTGTGAGCTGGAGTAGTTTTTAAATTTGTCAATCTTGACAAACTGCTGTGGAGGATGGATAGGTATTTTGATTTAAGTATTTGATGATTTAATTGTAATTTTAAATATCTTAAATTTCAGGATTTTTTTTTGGATTTTGGATTTTATGGGCATTTTTTGAAGCATTTAAATGTTTGTGATCCCCTCTGATGAGATATTTTTATTCAACACGGCCATCATCGGGGTATATTGGGTCATTTGAAAATATTTGTATTTTGTGAAAATTTGAGTACATTTGAAAATATATGATCCCCTTCGGTTGAGATTTACATTCAACATGGCCATCATCGGGGAATATATGAACATTTTATTAATTGAACCCTGTTGCTGACAGAGGATTAGGTTCGAATCTAAACTTGTTTCTTGACCCACACGACATTCTTAGACGTCACATGTGTACTTTCAACATGCTCACTAGGGCTTACTCAGATATGTGTTATTGGGTGCATTTTGTGCGATGCATGTGCATATGTACATGATATGATTTTTGAAATGTAATTGTAGTGTCAAATGACACACTGGAGTGAAATTCTCTGCTTATACATGAGGAGGATTTTTGAAATGCACTTATAGTGTCAAATGACACTCTTGAGTGAAACCTTCTGCATCCTATCAATGTATGCAAGAGATCATTTTGAGATGCAATAGCAATATCGATACAACATGCTAGAATGAAATCCTTCGCATCATACAGATACATGCTGGGAGGTTATCTTTAGAATGCAGAAGCAATGTCAGGTGACATGTCTATATAATGCATTATGTAAGTCATGACACATGCACATGCGACATATCATTATGCAAATGCAATGCATGTATGGGGGCATTTTAGAATATTTACATGCAGCGTAAGGGGGTGTCCGGTTGCATGGATGACTATTGCTGCGTGGGGTCTTATCATGGGCTTTATTGATGCCTTCTATCTACTCCTATGAATGTTGCAGATCTAGTGGCACGACATTGCACTTTAACGACCCATGATTTTTACTACCAATCCCCTACTTTTGTTTACAGACGAATTGTAGTATTGACACCTGACTACCATAAGGTGCTTCATTGTTTTGATGTAGACTCCCTTTTCTCATTTATATCGGAGATCGGATCTACGAATCAACTGACTTTTGTTTAGATTGGATAAACACAACTAAACGACGCGATGTTGTTTTGTGATAGATGATGTATCACAAGTTGATGAGACCTAAGGATCGGTTCATACATCATTATATTGCTTTGTTCCAACTTGTCACGAGGGTAGGACATTGAGCCTCTTCGGGTTGTTACTTGAGTGACACAACATTTTTTCGGGAACTCCGGTATTTCTGAAGAGATGATAGAATGAGACTTTTTCTCTCCCTTCTTTTTTTATTTAAGTGCTCATTCTTTGACTCTACAGAATTATCAATAAAATCGTTCGACTTGTCGTTAACGCGATAATTGGGGCCTTCCACCGACATTAGGTCAATAGGTTTCTTACAGCTCCTTACTGATATTTTTAGCTGATGATGAGATGAAAAGATCTTTTCAATTGATCATTCTTAGACTTCCGTGCATCGAGTTGTCTTTTGATGTAGGCAGGGGGGGGGTCAAAACAAGTTGGGATTTATTTTTGGTGAGCTTTAATATCCTCTACTAAAATTCAACTCATTAATGTTGAGCTTTTTCTTTATTCAGCTTATTATTTTAAAATTAAATAGGTTCATTCCCCCTCCCCCTCTATTGGCCCTTAATTCTTCCCCCCTTGGTTGCCTTTTCCTTTCCCCTTGTGTCTCTTTAGTTATCTTCCTGGTGCTGTTTTCCCGTGCCTGGTTCTCCCTTGCTGGGTGCTGTTCCGTCTTCTGTGCTGCCCCTTCGGTTTTCTCCAAATGCTGGTCCCGTGGCTGCTTTACCTCCCCTTGTTGGGTGCTGGTTCCGGTCCCTTGTGCTGCCTTTTCGATTTCTTCCCTTCCCTTGCTATTGTCCCGTGGTTGCTTTTTCCTGTTTTCTGTGTCTTTTCAAGTGTTGTTCTGAAATAAATTCCTGATTTTTTGTGTCTTTTTGGGTGTTGTTTTAAACTGACTGTTGGCCTTACATTTCCTTGTTTTTAATTGATTAAAATAAGGTTTTGGTAGCTGTTTGACTGCACTCCTTTTCTCCTATAAATATAAGGTGTATGAGCAAAAAAAAGAATGTTATGATGAAGTAATTTTTGGAATACCAAAGAAAAACCCACGGGTTTCCTTGGAAAGGCTTTCGAGCTTGTTCCACCTCTTCTCCTCTCTCTAGGAAAGCTTGCGAGCTTATCCTCCCTTCGTCTCGGACTTCTTATCTCTTTCTTCTCTCAGCAAGTGTCCACCCCATATGTATCTTTCTTCTCGATGGATGGAATGCAAGTTTAGGTGTTTAATTTTATATCAAAGTTTGTAAGTCTTTTATGATATAAAAGTTGAAATTTGTTTAATTTTTAGCATTTTATGTAATTTTCTATTTCCTAGGAAGCTTTTGTTTTTGCTTGCATTAATTTGGTACCAGAGCCTAGGTTTGTGAGTCTTCCTAGGTTGTTTCGTGTCTTTTTCTTAAGTGTTTAGAAAAAATGAAAAATCAAAAAGAAATTTGAATCAGTTGTGGAATAATGCAATCCAGAAGCTTCTGAAGTCCACTTTCCAATGGATAGATGGGTTCCGACGGAAGGAAGTTCGACAGATCCCCTACAGAATGAGTTATTCAAACTACAGATGAAATTACATATGAGTACGGAAAACTATTTGGAGAAAAAGAAGCGTTTGCAAGAACAATTTAGGCAAGAACGTGAGAAGATCTTGAAAAAATATGAAGCAAAGATTCAAAAGCTTGATGCGACTCCTTCGCCTCTTCGGAAGAAAATTAAAGCTACCTCATCCGGAGATGAGCATTTTCAACCGGAAGAGATTTGATGTAGGCAGGGGGGGTTCAAAACAAGTTGGGATTTATTTTTGGTGATCTTTAATATCTCTACTAAAATTCAGCTCATTAATGTTGAGCTATTTCTCTATTCAGCTCATTATTTTAAAATTAAATACTTTCATTCTCCCTCCCCCGCTATTGGCCCTTGGTTCTTCCCCCCTTGGCTGCCTTTAATATCCTCTAATGAGGTTCTGTCATTTTGAATTAGTGCAATAATGACTAAACACTAATGTGGGTGTTCAATTAAAATTTTTAACGAAAAGTCAGATTGCCAAACAGGGAAAAGAATCAAATCCAAATTAATATCATACCCCACAGCAACTCCAAGTCCTCAACAGCAGCTCTCCCCATACTCTTCTTTCCTAGAGCCTTACTCCCCACAGCTTTGCCAAACTCCTCACCACCATTAACTAGCCAGAAACTCCACCTGCAGCTCGGTCTAGCATCCGTCCACAACCTTAAACAGCTAAATCCAATAGCAGTTCTCCACCTGTCAAAGCTTTACGGATCCTTATTGTAATCCGGTCCTCTTCTCTTGTTGATCTTAGACTCTACGAGAAATAGCAGCTGCTGATCTCCACTCTTCATAGCCACCTCTTCATCCAACTACAGACCACAAGCAGCTCAAATAGCCGAAGCCCACTGCAGCCTTTTTCCTCAATTTATTGAATAAAGTGCAGTGGGATGATAGCTTTTCCTTTAGATTCCTTCCTGCAATTACTCCGGTCTTCTATTCAGTCAGCAACTTCCCTGGACGTGGAGTTCTGCTGATTGGCCGAATCTCTACTCCTATCAGCCGAGCTTCCTTACACAACCTCACAGCCTCTCCACTTCCTCATAATAGCTTTAAGGTAAGGACAAAAAGGAATCTCTGGCACCCATGTAAAAAAAAAAAGAGGGGGTTTGTTGTGGTAGAAAGGATTCAATCCTCAAGCAACGTTCAAAAAAAAAAAAAAAAAAAAAAGAAGAGGGGAAAGGATCATTGCATTTGTTCTTTTCTTTGGCATTTTCTGATTGTTGCTTTATTCGCATGCTTCCTGATGACAAGTCAATGATAATTTAATAGGATAGATGGAGTTTTTTTTTTTTTTTTTAAGGCAAGATAACAGTGAACCTTTACCTTTAAAATCTCTTTAGTTTGGGATCTAGATCAGAGCCAAGAAAGCAAGTCTAGTAGTATGATGGTTGAGTCTTTAGTGAGGATTGCTGTAATGTTTTGTCATACAGTTAAAAGAAAAGAGTCTCTAACTGTGTAAAGCCCATTGAAATCAGCCCACTTGTAAAAGCCCTTTTCTGCACTTGATTTCAGCCTATTTCAAACAAGGAAAAAGGGCTCGGTTCTCTACTAAGTTTACTTAGCATACTCAGCAAAAATCCGAAAAGCAAAATAGTGGATATCTTTCTTTTGTTATTTCTCATTATCATTGTTGTTATAATTATGGCTAATGGTAGTTGTAACTTATAGCAATGCAGTTAGTACTTTCTTTTATTATTATCATTGTCAATATCATTATGTAAATTAAAAATAAAAAAAAGAGAAGAAGGTGCAAAAGTGAAGAGAGGGATTTATTATATTTTTTGTGCATTTTTGTAATATGTTTTTGTACACTTCTTCCACCTCATCGTCGCCGACCCCGAAGGTATAATCTCAAAAACTCAGATTTCACATTCTCGTCGTTTGTGGCGGACCGGGGAACCACCTATACGCGCTCTCGTAGCACGGTAGGAGGGAGCCCAGTGCGACACCTACGACGAGATGGGTAATCACCTAAAACTCAGATTTCCAATTCTCGTTGTTCGTGGTGGACTGGGGAACCACCTATACGCGCTCTCGTAGCACGATAGGAGGGAGTCCGGTGCGACGCCTACGACGAAGCGGGTAATCACTTTAAATCCCATTTTCGGCGTTTGCGGCGGACCGGAGAACCACCTATACGTGCTCTCGTAGCACGGTAGGAGGGAGCCCTGTGTAACACATACGACGAAGTGGGTAAGCCCGATACACGCTCTTGTAGCATGATGGGGAGATTCACTTGTGTTCTTTGTACTGTTACTTTTGAAGACCCCATACACGCTCACGTAGCGTGGTGGGATGAAAGATGTACGAGCCGATGTCCTTCCGACACCTACCATACACGCTCGAGTAGCGTGGTGGGATGGCCCAGTTTTCCGTAGTTTTCCCCTAAACAGGGGAGATGCCGGGAGGTTGCCAAAATTTTCAGTGAATCATGGACAAGACTTGGACAAAATGTGGACATTTGAACTTGAGGTCATAATTGTGTTGTGAGCAAACAAAATGATCCTAATTCAATTTAAACAATAACTAAACTTGCAAAGCAAATGAAATGAACAAAGATTTAACCATTTTGACAAAGTGCAAAAGGACTTGATTTGGGACTGCAGTGGACATGAACTTGAACTGAACTGACTTGAACAAAATCCGGACAACATGGGACTTGATTTTGGACAACAGAGAAATTTGAATTTAAGCTTAAATCTGAATAAAGTGAAATGAAATTGAAAGGAGAACTTGAACATTAAGTGAACCATAACTTTGAATTTGGATAAAATAAAGAGGAGCAATCAATAAGGAGAATGACTTGAATCATGGTACCAAATTCTTAATGAATGTTGAAAAATGATTACTTCAATTGAAATATGAATGAATGATAACATCAAACCCATCATGTACATCAAGCTATCCTTGAAGACAAAGGGCTTGTAATTATAACTTGCTTATAAGTAAGAAGAAGATTGTGAAGGCCATGGTATGGGGGTTTTGTACCATGATAATTTATTTGTAACCTTGAATTCAATTCATTCCTAATCAATAGTGAATGAGAATCATGGGGCGATCTACCTACAAGTTACAAGGCAAAGGTCTTTAATAGACTCAAGAAAGCCATGAGGATTGGAGTGCAACTTGCCAACTAGTATCAAAGGCTAGTGTTATCGCTCATAACATGCGACCAATATAGAGGATGCAATGACACACTTGAGATCAAACTACATGAAGACTTTCAATCAACATTAAGGGATTCTCCGATGCATAACAAATGCCACACCCTATAGTTAATGTCAATGTGAAGTCAAATATAACCTACCTTGCAAGAAATGAAGGATATGAATACACCTGCCTTCTACGACACAACACCAAGGTGCGATGAATGTAACAATGCTCCCCAACTAGTGTCAAGATACGAATAAAGGCATTCAACCCCACAAGCAATAGAAATCAAGAAGGAATACACAATTTGATTGCAGTTAAGCATGCAAGAATTCTCAGCGAGTGCAAGAAGCATCATGACTTCCCTTTAGTCAACAATAGTCGACTCGAGATAAATATTGTGGCTGCCTACATATGTTGAAAGTCAACACACAATGAATATGATAAGATGATTGATGGATGTGTGAGAAAGATGTCACAATGAATGTAACCCATTTAGCAGTCAACCTCAGTTCATAGATGAGCTCATTTATCTGTCTGCAGGCAATGGTGGTGAATTTGTAATGAATACAACACACGCATGATGACTTTGTCAAAAGGCAGGAATTCATGAGGGAAATAACATTTCTATCATCAACAATGATTCCACTCCAAGAAAACACATCGATTGCCCATAAACAGAAAGATTCAATGATACCGTAGAAGACCAATCTAACATTCAACGTGTCAGTCACAACCAAGAGATCCGATATGCATACAACAGGCTATCTATGAGCGAATACCAAAGAAGCACAGTAGATGTCAGCATCTACAGGCAAATCAGGAGATTCGTTAGTGCACAACAAACTACCTGCGAAAAGCAGCAAGCAATGCACGACAGTCTACTTGTACAATGCAGCAAACAACTCTATTCAGAAGCTGCTATGCAACGCCATTGGATCTGCAACACTCATACAAGTAGACAGAAGGCGTCCACAATTATAACGCCACGCCATCGGATCCGCAACTTCTATGCAAGCAGACAGAAGGCGTCTGAGAATACTTTTAAAGTACCCCTGCACGTGTACCATAGATTGTATACACATAGGTACACCAAAAGGGGTAAAAACAATTATAAAACCCGCATGGGCCCTGACGAACATGTTATTGGTACACATGTGACGTTTAGGGATACTGCGCGGGTCAATAAGTGAATTATAATTTGAACCCGATCATTCTATACGGATCAATAGGAGTCGACAGGGTTCGAACCTTCAAACAAATACATGATTGTGGTGACCAGTGTATTTGTTTTAATAAATTCATATTAGGTCTTCAAGGCTTATAATTAAGAGAATTTACTAATACAGGCATAAAACCCATGAAACCTGATCCTCTGTCGACCAGTAAACAGAGTCGATAAAGTTCAATCCAGAAAAGAGAGAATGCCGCCACACACCACGATGATGGCCGTGTTGAATGTTTATCTCAACCGGAGGGGTTCACAGATATTTTCAAGCTCCACCCAAATATTCCAAACATCCAAAATTCCACAAAGTCCAATACCCAACAAAATCCAAAAATCCCAAAATCCAAAAATATTTAAAAATGAAACTATCCATTCACCCACTTAAAGCAAAATCCATCCATCCTCCGCAATAGTTTGCCGAGGTGGATAAATTAAATTTTACTTCAGCTCACAAAAGAGCTAAATGCCTAGTCGAAAATATCACTAGGATCCATTCTCAAACAATCTCCTGTCAGTAAGGACGAGTTACATGTTTTCTGACCGGCGGTTCGCCGCCAAATGGCACCGTAGGATAAACGGTTATGATCCGGAGCCCTATGAACCGAGTGGTTTTGCCGCCAAATGGCACAACAAAATACCAGTTATGGCCAGCGCCAATACGCTATTTATTGACATCAAATCCTTGAGATATGAATCAATAGGATATAATCGATAGGGCACAAAGCCCTCTGTTAACTAAGGTGGGTTCAAATTTGTCTCCTTAGGCAAATATCCATCCTAGGTCTACAAGGTCTTCTTGGATGAAGCAACCCATGGCTGCCGACAAGGATCCTTCTGTCAGGTTGGGTCGACTACCTCCTCTGACTAAGTAGACCAGGGACCATGATGGCTCGGGATGACGGAACCATGGGATCTTGATCGGGTCTATCATACATTTCCCCACCATCCGCTTTAAGTGTTAGATGGTAAAAATTTCTATTTTAAATATAAAACCTACAAACTCTTTAATTCCCAATCAATTCTCAAATCTTTCAACCCAAATTCCCAATTCTAAACCTATGCTGTTACTATATGCCAGATATACGTATCTCTACGTATCTGATTGATGACTAACCTTAATCGAAAGTTCTCTCTTGTGATCGAGATGGGTAATTAATTATAGGGGCTTGCGCCTATAGGAAACCAGAACTCAGATCATAAAGTCCTCTCAAAATGAGGGCGAAATCTCTGGGCACAAAGTCACCATTCTCTTCCTCTTCTTCCATTTCATTTTCTTCTTCTATGAAATTAGCTCGAGGAGGATTATTTTTTCTGCAGGTAGCTAATAAGTGACCATATAATCCACATTTATAACAAGGTCCAATTTGCTTAGATTGTTCAGATGGTTTATTTCCTGCCACCCCTTTGCCTTTGTCCTGATTTTGACTTTCAAAAGTTTTAACTTTTGCACTCGAAGTCCCTACAGAAGTTTGAGTTTTAGTCCCACTCGTTTGCCTTCGTTTATATGTTTCAGTGATTTTATTGCTTCCCCGCAAATGTTGTTTTTCAATTTTCAAAGACATTCGATAAGCTTCATCTAATTTAACCACATGATGTAAATTGAGTTGATCCTGAATTGTCCATTTTAGCCCATTGAGGTATCTCGTTACAGTTTTTTCTTCATATTCATCCAAATCATTTCTAGCTTGCAATTTGTAAAAGTTTTCAGTGTATTCTTCTACAGTTTGATTACTTTGTCGTAAATTGTTAAACTCTTGAAAAATAGTTCTCGAGTGATCAGAAGGTAAAAATTTTCCTTTCATCTTTTCTTTCATTCTATCCCAAGTTTGAATTTTTTCTTTGCCTCTTCTTAATCTGTTGTTTTGTAAATTTTTCCACCAAGTTAATGCATGTCCCGTTAGTTTCAAACTTGCAAATTTAACCTTTCGATTATCTGGAATTTCTTTCCATTCAAAAAATTGATCCAATTTTTCTTCCCATTCTATGAATTGTTCAGGTTGCAATTTTCCTTCAAAATTATAAACGTCGATTTTAATTCCGTGATCCCAATTTCTTTGTCGCCTATTTCGATTTCTAGGTTCTTCCTCTTCACTCCCAGAAGATACTATACTAGGATTAACGTTAGCTTGATTGACATTAAGATTAGTAATGACTTCAGCTATCGTATTAATTTGATGTTGCAAATCATTCAATTGTTGCATCATTTGTTATCAACCCCCTTGTTCATTAGCCTTTTTTTTTGACACAAAAGAGAGACTCCTATAAATAAAAAAAAAGACAAACTTGCTCTGATACCAATTTGATGTAGACAAACAAGAGAAAACTGACACAATGAGTAGAACTTAAAACAAACTTTATTAAATAAAAGCAGACGACCCAAAACTTGACAAACACAACAAGAGATACTAGGAGATTTTAAAGAAATTCAAAAGACGCTATCCTCAGACAACCATCAGAGCGGGTTCCTCACATGCATCGAATTTGTAGGTTAAATAAGTAAAGTGCATAAAACTAGCAAACCGATGGTCCACCACTGCAAGATTGTTCAAAACTCTTCAATAGATGCTTTAAATCAACTCTGATACGACACCCTAAAGTTGCTTTACTTTTGAGAAGAAGGATACAGATGGAGTGGCACTTGCGGAGAGACGAAGAGATTAGAAGCCCGAGAAGAAGGGTGGAAAGAGCCTGCAGGATTTCCGTAGGGGATGAGAAAGAAGGGTGGAAAGAGCCCGCAGGATTTCCAAACCAACCCGCAGGTTTAATAGCAAATATGCTCACAAATATCAACTCCCTTTTCTTCACAACATCTTCTCATATTTATAGGCAAGAGAGAGGAATGCCAAGAGCCATATGACTTTTAATTTCCATTAGAACCGAAGCATAATAAGCATAGAAATCCTCCCCCAAAGCTTACGGAAATCAGCCCAATTCAGAAACCGAAGCAGCCACCATGGGAAACAAGCAGGCCGCAGGAAACCAAGGAGGCATGCCCTCGGGAAAGAACCCAGGAACGGAAAAACAGAGACCAGCCGGATTTCCCAAGAGGTAAAGCACAAAAAACATTAACTTCCCAATGAATTCAAAGCATAGAATTCAGCCTCAATAAATACAAGCCACGGTTTCCCAAGAGACAAGAAGAAAGGGGAAGGGGAAGGGACAAGGCTACT
This sequence comes from Dendrobium nobile, assembly GCA_022539455.1. Lineage (NCBI taxonomy): Eukaryota > Viridiplantae > Streptophyta > Magnoliopsida > Asparagales > Orchidaceae > Dendrobium > Dendrobium nobile. The sequence continues at coordinate 6,623,840 of CM039728.1, read as the reverse complement.
CCAAAAGTAAACTTCTTAATGAGGTACCTTTTTGGATATTAATGAGCTACTAAACTTCAGCTCAAGCAACTTAGAGAACAAGCTCAATACCGAATGCTCCAAAACAGCCAACCCGTGAACCATCAACAGCCAGGGACTAATCGAGCCAGCAAACCAAAGGTCTACCAGGCCATATGCACTACCTACCATGATCATTGGATGCTTTCCCATCATTGGATAGCTAAAAAAGAAAGAAAACAAAATATACTATTGTCCAAATAAAATAAAAAGTATAGAATTTCTTGATAGCATCACCTGTATCTTTCTTCTCGATGGATGGAATGCAAGTTTAGGTGTTTAATTTTATTTCAAAGTTTGTAAGAGTCTTTTATAATATAAAAGTTGAAATTTGTCTAATTTTTGGTATTTAATGTAATTTTCTATTTCCTAGGAAGCTTTTGTTTTTGCTTGCAAAAATTAGGCTTTCTCCTAATTTTTGCTTACATCATCTTTACACCCAACGTACTCACTGCGTCTTAATCACCTCTGCTTTAGGGGATGTATTGTATTTGTGTCTTTAGGGGATTCACTGTACTCACGTTATACCTGCTGTTGTTATTAACAAATAGATTATATCAACCGTCTTGTTCATGCTTATTGTTGTTGACTTCAGGGGTGATCTAACACCTGTTGCACATTATTCATCATCATCCGTAGATGGACTACTATATGCAGCATATCTCTTATAGTTGTTTGTAGATGTTGTCTGTATTTGTGTCCATAAGGGATTCGCTGTACTTGCGATATACACTATTGTTATCCACATATAGATCATATCGATCGCACTTGTCTACAAGGAACGACATGCTCGTTACGACCTCCTATATATGTTTGCAAAAGAGCGATTACACTTGCATCATTACCACTTTCATCATTCACATGTGGATTTCCATACTTTGTTGGTGACAGTATTAGTTGCATGCGATATATTGATGTTGACTTCAAGATATTGCTGCACTCAATGATTGTGTTAGACCGGTCCAAGGAGGACCGGTCCAGCCGGCCCAGCCCCTTGGGCCGGCTTTGTTCGTCTACGCCAGGAGGGCCGGCGGACACAAGAAGAAGGGAGAGAGGTGGGGTCCACTTGAAGTTTGAATTGTTTCTTGGAGCCAAAAGGAGGGGAAGCAAGGGTAATTAGGTCCTTTTGTTTTAGATTTGAATTGTATGCATTAAGTAGGGGAGAAAAGGGGGGATTAGGGTTATGAGATATTTTGTGAAAGTTTTTCTTGTTCTTCTTTGGTGGCTAGGGCTCTAGATTGAATTCTAGAGATTGGGAGAGTGCGATCCTCCTCTCGAATAGAGGATCCTTGTATCTTTGCTATTTTCCTTTCATCTTCTAGTAAAATACAAGTTCTTACTTCGTGTTTCCATCGTTTTTCTCGCGTTTTCCCACTGTTTTGGCTGATTTCCTGCTGTGGACAGCAGTTTGTTGTGAGATCTTTGGCTAAAGTGATTAGGGAATACTTGGAATCAAGTATTTCCTATCAAATTGGTATCAGAGCATCGATTCGGGACCACCGGCGGCTGAAATTCTGAAATTTCAGCAAGTTTTTTTCCTCTCCGGAAAAAGATTTTTGTGGATCCGTTAAAAGAAAGATGGCCGGGAAGAAGGTGGAAGCTTTAGAAGGCGAGTTTGGTCAACTGAAGACAGATCTGGAGGGGAAATTCATGGAGATCTCCACCAACAATGAGAGGTTGGAAGGGAGGTTCGCGGCGATGGAAGAAATGATGAAGAAATTATTGGTGATGAAGACCCATCCGGACACATCGGAAGTGAGAGAGACCACTGACGGCCATGGCGTAGGAGGAAATCCGAACCCAATCCGGGGGAGGAGGAATCCGGAGGTGGAGATTCTTGAAGGTGATGACGACATGCCACCTCTAGAGCCATTCTCCAGAGAGGAGATAAGATGGGGAATGATCGTCGAGGTGCTGATTTTCAGCGTCGAGGTGCTGATTTTCAGCGTCGAGGTGCTGAATTTCAGCGTCGAGGTGTGGATTTTGGAAGCAGGAGGGGGGAATATGAAGGTAGTGCAGATTTTGGAGAAAGGAGAGAAGAATTTCAGTGTCGAGGTGCTGAATTTCAGCGTCGAGGTGCTGATTTTGAAAGGGGAAGAGGAGATTATGACGAAGAATTCGGTTACCAACGTCGGAGGGAGGATCGGGACACTTGGGGAGCACCTCCTCTTCGAGGAATGGGAGGTTATGGAGAGTTCCGGGGTAACGGAAGGGATCCGAAGGTGAGGAAGTTGAAGATGCCCATCTTTGAGGGTGAAGATGGCCATGGCTGGATATACAAGGTGGAGCGTTATTTCGCTATCAACGGGTTGACAGATGACGAAAAACTGACGGCAGCAGGTTTGTGTCTGGAAGGGAAGGCGCTGGCATGGTATCAGTGGAGAGACAGAAGAGAGCCTATCAGGACTTGGCGAGAGTTCAAGGATTGTTTATTAGAGCGTTTCCGAGCCGACGGGGGAGGAAACTTCTATGAACAGTTCTTTGCCCTGACTCAGGAGGGGACCGTGGCCGACTACCGGGACAGATTCGAGTGCTTGGCTAGCCGTCTGGATCATATCTCCGAATCGGCCCTGGAAGGGAATTTCATGAAAGGGCTCAAACCGGAGATAAGAACAGCTGTTCGGGTGCTGGAGCCAAGGAACTTAGGCAAGGCTATGGAGCTCGCGCAATTGGTGGAAGATCAGAAGAAATCAGAAAGAGGGGCTCGAGGCAACTACTCGGGGGGATCGTACAAGATGACTACCGCTGTACTACCCTCAAAAGGGGTAGCCCCAGGGAACCAGAGGGAGGTGCCCAAGGAGAGATCTGTTGGGGGAGGTATTGGGGGACAGTTCAAGAGGCTGTCTGAGAAGGAGGTACATGAGAAGAGAGCAAAGGGGCTATGTTTTCGATGTGACGAGAAGCCAGGGCATAAGTGTAGAGACAGAACTCTTCAGGTTCTCCTCGTTTGTGATAACGAGGAAGACGAGGAGGAAGATGGGAGCAAGTCTGAAGTGGAGCAGGAAGAGAAGATGCATCTGGATATGGCAGAAGTCTCTCTCAACTCTGTAGTGGGATTCACTCCGAGTCACACTATGAAGGTGAAGGAAGAGATAGCTGACCGTGGGGTCGTGGTGTTGATTGATAGTGGGGCAACCCACAATTTCATTTCCACTTAACTTGTGGAGCTATTGGGGATGAAGTTAGTGGATACGGGAGGCTATGGAGTGATGATGGGCACGGGAAAGGTGGAGATGAGGAGAGGAGTTTGTAAAGGAGTGGTTCTAAAAATTCAAGGCATACAAGTGAAGGAAGACTTCCTTCCCCTGGAACTGGGGAGTACGGATGTCATCCTAGGGATGAAGTGGTTACAAACTTTGGGGGAAACCAAAATCAATTGGGGCACACTGCGAATGGAGTTGGAAAAAGGGGGAAAGAAAAAGGTGATCCAAGGGGATGCCGGGCTGACCAAAGCAGGGGTTTCTCTAAAATCCCTAATCAAAACAATTCAGGAAGAAGGGGGAGGCTATTTGGTGGAATTACACAGCTTAGAGGGAGCGAGTGGGGAGGAAGGGGGAGACATACCCCTCTCGGTGCAACCTTTGATCTAGGAATTCGAGGAGGTTTTTCAACCCCCTCTAGGGTTGCCACCACCCAGGGAGCAGGAGCACGCCATCACATTAAGGGAGGGAGTGTCGCCGGTTAGCGTGCGACCTTATCGATACCCTCAGTTTCAAAAGGATGAAATAGAAAGGTTGATCAGAGAAATGCTGGAAGCAGGGATCATCAAGCCCAGCACCAGCCCGTTCTCTAGTCCTGTTCTATTAGTGAAGAAGAAGGATGGCAGCTGGCGTTTTTGTGTAGACTATCGTGCACTCAACAAGGAAACGGTACCTGATAAGTTTCCCATACCAGTGATTGACGAATTGTTGGATGAATTGAGTGGAACGGTGATTTTCAGCAAGATCGACCTGAAATCTGGATATCATCAGATCCGAATGAAGAAAGAAGATGTGCCCAAGACCGCTTTCAGAACTCATGAGGGTCACTATGAGTTCCTGGTGATGCCATTTGGCCTCACCAATGCCCCAGCCACTTTCCAGGCACTCATGAATATGATCTTCAAACCATATCTGAGGCGATTTGTTTTGGTATTCTTCGATGACATCTTAGTATACAGTAGAACAGAGGAAGAACACTGGGGGCACTTAAAGAAAGTGTTAGAGGTTCTCCAGGAGCACCAGCTGAGAGCTAACTTGAAGAAGTGCTGCTTCGCACAAACCAGTGTGGAGTACCTGGGTCATGTGGTATCCAAGGAAGGGGTAGCAGCAGATCAGTCCAAGATTGAAGCCATGCTTAAGTGGCCTTTGCCCAAAAATCTAAGGGAGCTGAGGGGGTTCCTAGGGCTTACAGGATACTATAGAAGATTTGTAAAGGGATACAGCACTATAGCCTGGCCACTCACCGAGCAGTTGAAGAAAGATGGATTCTTATGGGGGGAGGCAGCTACTACGGCATTCGAGCAGTTGAAGAAAGCTATGACCACAGTCCCGGTCTTAGCTTTACCGGATTTTACTCAGGCCTTTATTGTGGAGACCGATGCCTCAGGATACGGGCTGGGAGCAGTACTGATGCAGGGCCACAAGCCCATTGCTTATTACAACCAAGTGTTGACTGTCAGAGCCCGTCTGAAATCTGTATATGAGAGGGAATTGATGGCAATTGTTTTGGCCATTCAAAAGTGGCGTCCCTACCTACTTGGAAGGCATTTCATCGTCCGGACTGATCAGCGGAGCCTGAAATATTTGTTGGAGCAACGCATGGTGACCGAGGAGCATCAGAGGTGGCTATCAAAACTGCTCGGGTATGATTTTGAAATTCAGTACAGACCTGGGGTAGAAAATAAGGCAGCAGACGCTTTGTCCAGGTGCATGGGCGAGTTGCAGATAATAGCTGTGTCAATCCCAATGATGCTAGATTGGGAAGCCATAAAGAAGGAGAGTGCTAAAGATGGGGAATTAAGCAAGATCAGAGCTGAGCTAGTGGAAGAAGAAGGGAGCCATCCAGGGTACTCACTGGAGGGGGAGAGATTGTTGTATCAAGGGAGATTTGTGTTGCCCAGAACGTCAGTACACATTCCACAATTGCTCCAGGAGTTCCATGGAACTGCAGTGGGAGGTCATTCAGGAGTACTAAAGACCTATAGGAGGCTAGCAGCTGAGCTTTACTGGAAAGGTATGCACAGAGATGTGGAAGAGATGGTATCCAGGTGCGAGATCTGCCAAAGAAATAAGTATATGGCCATGTCACCAGGAGGGTTACTGCAGCCTTTGGCATTACCAGGACGAGTCTGGGAGGAGATATCCATGGACTTCATTGATGGGCTACCCCGTTCTGAGGGATTCACGGTGATTCTAGTAGTAGTGGATAGATTGAGCAAATATGCTCATTTTATTCCTCTCCGCCATCCATACACCGCAGTGACTGTAGCATCAGTTTTCATCAGGGAAATAGTCAGACTACACGGAGTACCATAAGCGATAGTATCAGACAGAGATAAAGTATTCCTCAGCCATTTCTGGAAGGAGTTGTTCGGACTACAAGGGACAGTACTAAAGAGAAGCACGGCGTACCACCCACAGACGGATGGACAAACAGAAGTAGTCAACAGAAGTTTGGAAACGTATTTGAGATTCTTCGTATCAGAAACACCCAAGCTATGGGCAAAATGGATATCATGGGCCGAGTACTGGTACAACACTTCTTTTCATTCAGCCTCTCAGATGACTCCATTTAAGGTTTTGTATGGAAGGGACCCGCCCCACTTGGTGCATTTTGGGAGTAGCAGTACACCCGTGTCGTCCGTCGAGGAGTATTTGGAGGAGAGGGATAAGATACTTGAAGAGTTAAAGAGACATCTGTTGAGGGCTCAACAGATTATGAAGAAACAGGCTGATGGACATCGGAGGGATATTCAGTTTGAGGTGGGTGAGAAGGTATTTTTGAAACAACGCCCATATCGACAGAAAATGATCGCCAACCGGAGAAATGAGAAACTTGCTCCAAGGTACTTCGGTCCTTACGAAGTGTTGGAAAAAATTGGAGCAGTGGCCTATCGTCTGCAGCTACCACCGACGTCGACAATACACCCCGTTTTCCATGTTTCCCAGTTGAGGAGCGCCATCGGGAATCATGCTACCAGTACGGAGCTGCCAGGAACATTAACGGAAGAGATGGAGATGATACTGGAACCTCTGGAGCTCATGGAGGTTCGTCACAAACAGGATGGAGCAACTGAAGTCTTGATCAAATGGAAGAACCTCCCTGACTACGAGGCCACGTGGGAGCCTTACGAGCGGATGCAGCAACAGTTTCCTGACTTCCACCTTGAGGACAAGGTGGTTCTTTGGGAGGGCGGTAATGTTAGACCGGTCCAAGGAGGACCGGTCCAGCCGGCCCAGCCCCTTGGGCCGGCTTTGTTCGTCCACGCCAGGAGGGCCGGCGGACACAAGAAGAAGGGAGATGGGTGGGGTCCACTTGAAGTTTGAATTGTTTCTTGGAGCCAAAAAAAGGGGAAGCAAGGGTAATTAGGTCCTTTTGTTTTAGATTTGAATTGTATGCATTAAGTAGGGGAGAAAAGGGGGGATTAGGGTTATGCGATATTTTGTGAAAGTTTTTCTTGTTCTTCTTTGGTGGCTAGGGCTCTAGATTGAATTCTAGAGATTGGGAGAGTGCGATCCTCCTCTCGAATAGAGGATCCTTGTATCTTTGCTATTTTCCTTTCATCTTCTAGTAAAATACAAGTTCTTACTTCGTGTTTCCATCGTTTTTCTCGCGTTTTCCCACTGTTTTGGCTGATTCCTGCTGTGGACAGCAGTTTGTTGTGAGATCTTTGGCTAAAGTGATTAGGGAATACTTGGAATCAAGTATTTCCTATCAGATTGTTATCTTTATGTAATTTGTTGCATGCATGATAGATTGCCTTTAATCAATTGCCAGTGTTGCCATTTCAATCTACATGCATTGTTGCTTGTGTTGGGGATTACATTAGTGCATGTGGAAGAAGACCATACATTCAACAATTGTCTATTATTGCTTACAAGTATAGTGCATTTAACCTTGTAGGGACTGTTGTATTAACCAACATCATTCATTGTGTGCTTATGTATTTAGGCATTGATGGTTGATATTTATTTTGTAATTGTTGAGATGTTGCAAGTTAATTATCATTCATTCCCTCTTCAATATATAGGTTGATTATTACTTGTATAGCAGGTCTTTGACTGTTACATGTGGGTGGTACTTGTACTTTTGTAGTTGACTAATGTTGCTTGCAAGTACATTGTATTCAGTCTCATGGGAATTGTTGTAAGAGTTCATTGCATTTATCAACATCATTCATTGTGCATTTTGTCTTATGCATTCACAGGTTTTTATGATTGATATTCATTTGTAATTGTTGTAAACTGATCATCATTCACTGTTTATATGCATCAAGGTCCTGTTCGTCACGAGTCCCCTTCTTGTTTGCTTATATTGATTTGAATGAATTAAATTATTATTTGACATTTACATTTTGATCTTGATTGTGCATTTTAGGATTTAGGGTTTAATTTCTTGTAGTTCAGTTCAAGTCATGTTCCTTATTGTTTGTACAAGTCTTATGTACATTTATTTAGATTCAGGTCCTCTGTATTGCTGCTCAAGTGAAGTCTTCTTGTTGTTCAAGTTGTATAAACTTTAGCCTAAATTTCGGCAGCATTCCATCATATTCCTCGTTTGGGGGAAATGTGAGGAACTGGGCCTTCCCACCATACTACAAGAGTGTGTATGGCAGGTGTCTATAGACACCGCGACCGTAGTCTTCAATCCCACCACAATATAAGAGCGTGTATGGGTCTTCAGAGTTCTTGCTTGTTCAGTTCCTACTCTTCATTTAAATTTCCCGTGCATTTGATATTTTGTCTTTTTGCTCAAGTACAGGTCATATATTTGCTGTAAATTTTGGCAGCATACCATTATATCCCCCATTTGGGGGATTTGTAGGGAGCTGAGTGATGGGGACATCAGATCGTGGAAGATCTATTAGAGATGTGGGCGTCGTTCTACGACCACGATTGAGTCATTGTATTTTTGATTTGTTTTATACATTTTCTTATTTATGATGTCATATTGTATTTGCTTTATTAGTTTCCCGTTGTACCCTTTTATTAAGGGAGGTCGTATGTAAGCCCTAGGGGCATTGTTGTCCTTTTATGTTGTGAGTCATTGTAAGAGTCTATTTATAGCCCCTTGTTCTTCTTTTCAAGTTAATGAATGAATGATTGATTAAAATATTTTCTTCCCCTTGCATGAGTTTTTGTGAGAGCTTGAGAAATCGAAGAGAGATCCCTAGGAGAGGGAGAATTGCGCATCACCCACCAACCTAGACGAGTCGGGTTCGTGGTTCTATTCCGTACCTCTTCCTTTCTCCTTCCACCACCACCCCATCTAACATAACATCCACGATTTCTCTCCCTCCCCAAGCCTCTCTCCTTCACTTGACCAAACTCCTCCAATTTCCCACCTAGCCCATACCCGAGCCCATCCACACGCCAGCCCCAAATCCCCTTTCCCATTGCTTCCATTGCCTAATTGGGATTGAAATAATTTGGGACAAATTTTGAATTCAAATTTGTTCAATTTGAAATTCAAAATCTTTCATAAATTATCAAATCTATTTTAGGAAAGTTCATAAATTAAATCTATTTAAATTTTAAATTTGAATTGGATTTAATTAAAAGTTTCCTATTTTTTAAACCCAATTTAAGAAGCCCTCAATCTCTCCCATTAATTGCTCCCCCTAGCCATCAATGCCGCCAGCCCCCCTTGAGGTTGAGATTGGGATTCTTTCCTAATTCCAATTCCCTACCTTTGTAAATATTCCAAACCCATAACCTCCTTGGTTGAATTTACTAAAACACATAACTCCTAATTTATTTCCAAAACGAAATAGTTGATTTAGGAAATAAATCTCCATCCCCATCCCTCATAATGCCGCCAACCCCTCTCTCTACCCACCCTCTCTCTCTCCACTCCCTCTCTTTCTCATTAATTCTCCTCCCCAATTTAGGGAAATTAAATTTCTCTCATAATTTTATCCTCTTAATTTTTGAATTTAAATATCCCTATTAACCTAATCCTAACTCCACGTGTGGCTCCCCCCTCTTTGGCCGAAACCTCTCCCCTCATCTCTTACTTATTGTGAGGATCCCTCTTCTCTCAAGACATCTAGGAGTTTTGAAGGCGCCGTCAATACCACCACATACACAAAGCCAATGCATGGCTGGTCTAGACATTGACTACGACCTCTCCTATGACGAGCAAGGGTTCGTGTGCATCTTGCATTCAACCTTCTTCGATGTCAACCCGCGTATTGACCACACCGTAGAAGAGTATGTAGAGCGCATCCTGGATACCTTGGTTGAGGCTACTGAAGAACAACTTGAAACCGTCGAGTGGAGGATTACAACAGATCCTTAACGAAGGTTTTCTAATTTCCCTTTTTCTTATATTTCTTAAAGTCTAATCCTTTTTTGTGATTTGATTGTAGTCATAAAGTACGCATTTGCCTGATTTTTCCGAGCTTAGTAAACGTAGGGAATTGAGTGCACTTTATTGTTTTCTAAATCTTATTGTTAGATTAGGATTTTTGTTGAAAGCTACTATTTTACATGATATTGTTTTCCTACAATATTTTGATGGTTCAAATATCTTGTTATGCAACTTAGCCTAAACGAAAGTGATCGCTCTTACGTTTTGATTCATCGTTTTATTTGCTAATAGTTCTATTTGTTATTTCTCTAATCAATAAGTTGTGCAAGCTCTTAAAAAAACCATTGCAAGCAGTGTCGTCCTACATAACTGAGCCTTCTCACCACATTACAAAAGTGTGTATGGTAGGTGTCTACGGACACCTACCACATTCATAATCTTCATTCCCACTATGCTACAAGAGCGTGTATGAATCTTGAAGGTACCTGATAAAATGCAGAGTTTTCTTTCCCCGCAGGCACAGAGGCGTACGGGTACTTAAGGTTGTCCCCACCATGCTACAAGAGCATTTATAGGGCCTACCCGCCTCGTCGCATATGTCGCACTGATTCCCCTTACTGTGCTACAAGAGTGTGTATAGGGGGTCCACAGGCGCGTCACGCGCGTCAAGAACTAGATTTGGAACATTATACCTTTGTATAGTGGGTCGTTGGTAGTGCTGTTGTCTAAGTCAATGTCTGTGTCAGCAGTGTTGGCATGCAAGTTGAGGTATGAGTCTCTCTTTTTTATTAACTTTTGTTAATTATAATTAATTGTGATTAGAAAATTTAAATACAATTACTTATAATTAATAATAGTTAATTAAAATTAATAATTAATTTTAATTAACTATAGCTATTTATGATTAAAGTTAATTAATTATAATTGAAAATAATTAATAATAATATTGTTTAATTAATTATGATTAATAATAATTAATTAAAATTAAAATAAAATTAGTTATAATTAACATTAATTTTGGTTAACTATAATTAATATTAATTAACTAAAAAAAGGTTACAGGATTAAGGGACCAGTTAGATCTTGTATAGAGTCAAATCCTCCGTTTCTCTCTTTTTACCATAAATCCCAGATTTACTAATCTTCTAGTGCGGAGGATTTATGGGATTTGGCCGAAGAAGCACGCGGAAGGGAGAAAGTTACCTTCACTGTGAGCTAGCTCTCTTTGCTCCTTCTGATTAAAATATCGTAACTTTTGATCCGACTGGGAAGAAAATGTCTTTGATGGAGCGAAGTCTACCAACAACGAAGGAGGTGAAGGATGCGGTTAGGTGGGAAGGGAGGTAGCGGGATCTTGACCGAGTTTCATGCGAGGAAGAGGTAGGGCATGGGCCGGGCCTTTAACTACCGTAGCAGATCGATTGGGGGTCGATCAGGGGTGGACGGAAGGTAGATGAGGAAGATCGAGAGCGGCAGAAGATCAGAGAGCAGAAGGATTTCAAGTGTTGAAGAGGAAGCCAAAAGCTTCCTTCCACCTCCTTTTAACGCGAGCAGACAGTGGCATTGAGGAGCGCATTGGGAGAAACCGGACAAGTGGAACATGATGTCAACGTGGTGAGATTGTGCGAAGCATGTTGCCAGACAACCATCGGACATGTACAAGGATTTTAATGAGATTTGAGCAGATTTTTTTTATTCGATTACAGGTCAACATACACATATGGATCTCTTCCCCTAAACTTAGAGTTCTCTTTAAGAACCATTGCACCCTTTTTTCATTAACTTGTATTTATGTTGTATGTTTCAAATGCTACAATTTCTAATTTATATAGGCCCTCAGCTTCTAGGGTATTGCTTGAATTGAATGTCATTGAAACATTTGAGAAATGTGTAAATGATTAATTGAACAAAATTTATACCCTATTGAGGAAACTCTCTTTTTTATGCAATTATATTTAATATTTAACTGATATTGAAAAACCATCACGATAGAATATGGATTTTAAATAACATATATCTATTTTCTTCATATTGACTCCGTTCAATTGATAGTTGAGCCTGTAAATAATAAACCCAAGAATATGGAGCTGTAGTATGAAACATGAACCAAACCATTTTTAATCTACTGAGTGTGCCCTATTTTGTTAACCAAATAATGCACACTATCCTTTATTGCCTGAATTGGAGGGTTGAGGTAAGTGTAGCTCCAAATAGTGGTATTGTACTACAATTGGTACAATGGCATAAGATGAACTAAGCACTGGAAAGGAATCTTTTAGTTTTTAAAATATTATTGCTTGTTTAAAGGAAATTTTTTCACAAAAAGGATTTGGTGAATTGACAATCTAGAGCTTTGTCTACTAGATTATTCAAGCCCTATACGTTACTACTTTTTGGTAATTTCTTTTAATTGAATTTCTATAGTGAGACCAAATCCGATGATATATTTATTAGCTTCGAGTGATTTTGTCACAATTGCTATGTGACCTTTTAATGTTCTCTTTGCGATTTTTAGATTCTTAGTGCGAGGAAGATGATTGATGTAGGTGTTGAAATTGGAGGAATTTACTGCCTGATGAGCACGATCCCCTTCACTTTCTCATCTACCATTTTGACATTTTCATGTGGGTCATCCTCCACCACCATGTCTTTGAGACTTTGTGACAGTTTTGTCCTCTCTATCTAAATTTGAATGTAATGCTTATGAGCTTTGTAAATATCATTGAGTATGTTCCTTCACTGACATCAAGTCCATTTTGATTTTTTGGTCCTAATCCTATTTTTATCCATTTTGATTTTAAGTATTTTATTTTTCATCATTGATGATCATTCTCTTTTTACATGAGTATATTTGTTGAATTGTGGATTTGAGGTTTTATCCACCTTTCATATTTTTATTAAGAAATAAAAGTTTTGTTTTCTTTTATAATTGAAATTTTTTGTATTGATAATGCTCTTGAATATATGCATTCTCATTTTTGGTCGTATATTGACAATGGCATGATTCATCGAACTTCCTATCCTCATACATCTCAATAGAATAGGGTTTTTTGGTGCAAGCATAGCCATCTACTTGGCGTTGATTGTATTATGATGTATCATCGGAATGTTCCTTGTCATTTTTGGGTGTTATTTAAGTGCATGCTGTCTTATTAATCATTCCCCGTTATTGTTCTTGGGAAAGTTTCACCTGTTTGTATTCTCTATCTATCTGGAATCTTTGTTCTCTCTCCACCGACATGTTTTTTGTTTTCTTTATGCATTATTTTCATACAGGCGACAAGCTTTCTTAGTAGTATCTTTCTAGCTTACTCTTATTCTTAGAAAGACTATTATTATTTTGAATCGCTCACCAAATACACCTATAGTTACATAAATTTGACCTTTCATGAGTCCATTCAGTTCTTTTTCTCCTTTCTCTGAACCATCCTCGTCACTTGTTCCTCTTCTTTCGATGACGCGTATAACTACTTTTAAGGTTTACACTTGATACCTTCTTCTCCCATGTGTCCCAACTAGTCAAGCATCCACTTCCCAATCAGTTATTAGATCTCCACTTGCTCATTACCATTCAAAAAGACAAGCATCCATGTATTGATCATCCTATTCAATCATATACATCATTGATGATTTTTTTTTTTTAATTTTTGAGTTTCTATTCCTAAGACCATATCAAGAGGCCCTAAGAATCCCTATGGAAATTTCTTTGGATATTGAAATGGATACATTACACAAATGTTACACATGGAATTTTATTTAACGTCGCTCCAACATTAAAGTAATCCCTTATTGATGGATTTGCATCATCAAATTTCATCCCAATAGATATATTGATTGGTACGAAGCTTGACTAATTGTCAAATCATTTATTTATATTTATGAGATTGATTGTTTTGACATTCAAGTTGGATGGTTAAAGTGGAGGAATGCATCGGGCTTCTTTTGCGATAGAAAAGTCCCCCACAAACTTAAGGGAAAATTCTATAAGATCGTGGTGAGACCTGCAATGCTTTAAGGTGCCGAATGTTGGCCATTAAAAGAGAAGCATAATACTAAGTTAAGTGTTGCAGGGATGAGGATGATTAGGCGGATGAGTGGCTTTACCCTTAAAGTTATGATACAAAATGAGCATATACATGAAAAGATTGGAGTAGCTTCAGTGGAAGATAAGGTTAGAGAGAGTCGCCTTCGATGGTTTGGTCACATTAAATGGAGGCTTTCTGATGACTCGGTTAGAAAAGTTGAGGTATTAGATTTGACTTATGTTTAGAAAGGTAGAGGTAGACCTAAAAAGACTTTGTTAGAAAATATTAGAAATGGTCTTTCTTTTTTAGATTTAAATGAGATTTGACTTTTAACATGACACAATGGTGAAAAAGGATTCATGTAGCCGACCCCATGTAGTGGGACAAAGGCTTGATGTTGTTGTTGTTGATTGTTTTAACAGTTTTTTCCTTATTGCTAGATTTAATTCCTTCCAAATTTTGGCATCTTTTTTTGTCAATCAAGGTTATCTCTGACTTCAAATGGATGTTAGCAATGTTTTCCTTTATTACTTAACTAAAGTTGTTATATGAATCATCCTCTAGGTTGTTTTGTTCTTGGTATAACTAGAGTTTGTAAGCTTAGGAAGGTCATTTATTAGCTTAAGAAAAGCCCTCGTGCATGATTTGATATGTTTTGTGAAGTTTTTGTTTAGGTTAGCCTTCATGGTAATACTGTAGTTCACTCCATTTTTGTTAGACATATCTCAACTTGTGTTAGCTTGGTAGTCTATGTTGATGATATTCTTATAGAAAGTGATCAAGAAATGGTAACTGAGGTCAAAGACTATCTTTAAAAATGTTTTCTGACCGTTGATTTGGGTTGTTGAAAATACTTATAGAGTTGAGTTTTCCTACAATAAAATAGATGTTTCACTATCTCTATATAAAAATGACACTGATATATTAGAGGAGACTGGTCTTTTAGCTTGTAAACTTGCAAACATTAGTTTTGACACTAAAAATTTTATTATTGAAGAATTGCTTGAGAATTATTGTCATTATTATAGGTTAGTTGGTAAATTGATCTACCATATTGCTACCAGACTGGATATACCATTTGCTATAAGAGTTGTAAGTCAGCACATACTAGCTTCCAATTGAAGACTTAGGGAAGTTGTTATTTGTATCCTCAAATATAGTTGTAAGTACCTAGGGAGAGGTCTCTTTACAGTACGAATGCACTATCTACATTGCCCGTGAAATTATATTTTAAGGAAGAGTCAAACATATTGAGGCTGAATGATTGGGATATTGCGCTATCAAAAAATATTGTTATTTTTCATGTTTCCAAAGCAGCTTTTTAGATATTTGCCAAAGCTTTGAACCCACTTCAATGCTTAAAGCTTTGTAACATGCTAGAGTTAATTGATATATACGCTCTAATTTGATGGGGGAGTGTTAGTGTTATCACTTGTCTTAGGAAATTGTTCTTATTTTGGCTAATGGTTCATGTTTATTTGGTGTTCCATATTGTATTCTTTCTCATATTATAGTAGCTCCTGAAATTAAAAAGAAAAAATAAAGGTTTCCCTCTCAACTGTACTCATGCTATTTAACTCAGTCGATTCTATCAAATTTCAAAATATGCATTAAAATGTTAATTAATTGAAAAATGTTCCCTGATGGCAGCTAAATATTTGCTTCGGTCCAGGCAATGGTGCTTTTTCATATATTATTTCCTTACACCTCAACAATTCATCTTAACTTGCATTTCAAACTTCAATTACTGGTTTTAACTTGCATAATTTATTTGTTTCCACATGTCCATATGTAGGCTCCTTTCCTAGATGCAGTGAACACCCTTCTCCATCCTATTTTGCCTCTTAACGCAGTTGATTATGAAGAGTTTGGATATCCTTTGGACCTTGAAGATTTTCTTGCTATTAGAAAATATTCTCCTTATGAAAATATTAAGAAGGATGCCCTTTATCCATCTGTGCTGGTGACTTCATCTTTTAATACAAGGTATATTAATTTCTCTTTATAAATAGATTATCTCGTTATTTCTTTTGTATGTTTTTCTTAGAGACAGCTTTTTCATCGGAAATTTGTTGATCCTACATTTTAATTTAATTTCCTCAACTTTAATGGTGGTCACTGGTGCACATTTTGAGATGTCGATCATCACCATAATAGATTACACAGTTCACTATTCCATGAAACTTGAATGAAATTTCAATTGTATGATATCTTAATTGAATTTTTCTGCTTGTTTACAAAAAAGTGGAAAGCTAGTAAAATAAAATTGAGAAGCTTTTTGGTAAAGGTTGTTCTAAGAGATAGGATTTTTGATGTAAATATATCACACAATGCATGTTTAGATCCAATCAATTGATGAATGAACAGCAACTTACAATATAAAGCAAGCTATTAATATCAAAACAACTATTTATTAAATAAAAATTATTAATGTTGTATTTCCATTAAAGTGAGATTTTTAATTTCTTACACAAATTAGCAACGAGAAATTAAAGATCACGACAGTCATGAAAATGATTGGAATTTAGTTCATATAAGGGACAAGATTAAAGTAAAGTTAAAAAAGAATAATTCCTTTTGGATATGTAACAAATTTATATTATTTCATTATAAGGTGATCACCACTGAGTGTAAAATAAATTTATGAATTTTTGGGGGTAGGAAATGCTAGGATATAGGATTCCTAATGCATATTTATTAAGCAATGCAGATTTATCAACCGATAAAAAGTACACAACTCACACAAAAATCAAAGTATTAATTTCAAAACAATTATCTAATTGTTAGCATCTTGTTTGAAATCAAAGACTGTCATGCAAGTGATTGAAATTTCATGCATATAAAAGAAAATAGATTGTAGCATATTGAAAGAAAAGAATGATTTTCCATGAATACATTCTCACAATCTTCGAATCTCCTTTTGAGTTTTATCAATATTAAGTCAACGGAACGGATATATGAGAATAGTTCAACTTTTGGAAGACCTTGCGTTAATGTCTCAAATTTTTTGAAATATTTTAAGTATTACAATTGATCAAATATTAGAATGGAAAAGAAAAAGAAGATTTGCACATAAAAAATAGTCTTTATTATATTCTCCTTTATGTCTAAGTCTTAAAGAATACCTATTTATAATCCTCATGCAACATCAAATATGAAAGGAATATAACCGTCAAGGAAGAAACCATAGAACATATTGCTAAAATCTTAAGAAGCCTGTAAAATATGAACAACTACATGGAGAAGCCCACAATGATAATTCACAGAATATCTCATATGGACATCGATATGGATGTTACCTAGAAATAGGGAAATAGAAGCCATGGAATAGGACTTCCTTAGCAATAGGAATTGAAGTCATTTCATCAATTCTAATGAAATTTGAAAATTCAACTAGGATGATTTGTTTAGTTGATATGCTTCAAATATATCTAGGCAAAAATGTTAGATCTCCTATAAAGATATTTAAGAATTATGATATGTGAGTTTGCTTTTCCATGACATAAATATCATTGGTATCTGTTATATGTAATGTGCATGATCTCCTTTGCATTAGTAGCTTTATGAAATAGATTGGTATGCAGCTGAAAAATATACAAATGTTGTATTGGAGGTTAAAACAGCTGGCTTACCCAATCCATGGAGCTCCCACCAATGCAAGGCCGAGGGAGGGATTGATGTAGAAAACTTTTTTCCTACATTCGTAGAAACGTTTCCTTAATTGGAGATGGAACTATAATAATTGGAAAAAAAGATATGATACATATAAGGAACATGCTAAAATACTTATATATTTTCAAATTACTAATTCTTAGAGGAGATATTGAATAAAAGGTAAATCGATATTAATTTTGTTATGTAAAGTTCTCTTGATAACTAGCAAATCACACAAATATATTTTCTTTAAATAATTAATTCTTACCATACGGAAAATAGCCTCTCTGAAGAAAAGCAATCCAAATGGTATAAAGATTAATGTTGATGAAGTAATTATCTTTAAATTCAGCCAGATTGATAGAATAATTTTTGAAGTTTGCTTGAGGCAATTGTTATTAGTAAAATCCTGTTGTACAATTTTATTTTTTTCATTAAGTTCCTTTTACGAAAATGTAAGTAAAAAAATCAATAACCAAAAATAAAATCGCTATAAGATTAATTCAAAGGTGCACATATAATTTTAGCAAATAATTCATTATCTAATTATTTGATTAATTTATTAACTTCAACGTGTTTCATTTGTTTAGTTTTAAAATTAGGGCAAACTCTAATTGAGATTTAGATTCATAAACAATCTCATGTTCAAATTTTGATTATTTCTCAATGTTATTAAAATCAATGTAGAATCATTTTGTAAGTGTAAATAGTTTTTTGCATGTAATTTATCATTTAAAGAATATTAATAACTACATTTTTTTCAATATGAATAGATTTAGGGAGAATAAGTAAGAAGCTTAGTTTAAGATCTTTTGATGGGTAGATGGAGCCATACTAGTCAAGGAGGCAATATATTTTCATAAATTGATTGATTTAGTGATCACTCTACTTGTTTTATTGGACCAATTCGAATTTTCATGTGTTTAAAATATTTATTTTTTATTTTATTTCTCATATTTTTATTCCATTTGTATTAGGACAAATAATCAATTTATGCAAGTGTTTTTTTGGCTCCAAAGACTTTCTAAAGTTGTCTAGGCTTGCAATAGGACTTTGTTTTATACTTTTTGATTCATTTAATAAAAAATATTTTTGTTTGTGTAATTTTTATATTAAAAGGCTTAGTGGCCTTTTTGGTAAAACTGTGTTTAATTCTCAGATCTTTGTTGAGTCATTAGTTATATTTTCTCTCGATACAAATTTCATTTCCTTTGTAAAACCCACATTTGATTATATATGTGTCACATTTGACATAATTTGAAATACAGCAAATTCTCAACTTTCACAAAATTTAACAAATTGTATGTCATTGAGTTTTACTCGTTAAATGGAGCATTTTGATATATAGCATCATGTCTAAATGTGAAGGATTTGAGAGTTAGAGAAGTAAATTTAAATTGCATTTTTTTCCTTAGTTATGAAATTGTTTTATTATTTAAAAATTAAAATCACTGTAGCAAGGGCAGAATTTTTTAACAGGTGGCTTGCATGCAAAGATTTGGGATGGGGTAGTTAAGGCAATTCATTATCTTTAGAGTATTTTATTGCCACTTCATTAAAAACCAGCGTGGGATGAAGAGCAGTCTTGGTTCAGCTGGAAGTCGCACGAGGAGCTGGAATGGGGACTTGCCGAAGTAGGTGGGAGCTCTTGGTAGGCGTAGGAGCGGTTGGAGCAAGTGTTGAAGGTAAATGCCTTGTGAGTTCTCAGGTTAGTGCAGATTTTTGTGCTAGGTTATTGACTGTTGGAGCTGGTTGGTGTCAGGGCTGGAGCTAGTTGTTGGGTGGGCTAGCTGTTTGCATATGCGTGTGCTGGCCGAGGGTTTGTTGGAGAGGAGTGGATTAGAGACTGACCCAGGGCTGCTAGAGAACTGTTTGAGGATTGTTTGAGGGCTATGCACCATAGGGGCAAGCTTAGGAAGAGCATTAGGAAGCTTGGGTAGAAGCTGGCAGACTGGGAGAAGAGCGAGGAGAAAGAAGGAAGAAAATCAGTGAAGGAGGAGAGAAAGAAACAGGAGGCAAGGATTTTGTTTTCATGCCTTTAGGAAAAGAAAGTTATAGTGTTGTATATTTAACATTTCTAATTTTGGAAGTGTTTTGTTCTTGATTATGATATTCATAATTCGGAAAGAGTGAATGGCTATAGTGGTGTATGCGACCTGAAAATTGGAAGGTATGATTGAGAACCAATTTACTTGTATGAGTTGAATGGTAATTGGTGTGAATTGTCAATTAATGATTTGGTTTGATTGGTGTCTTACGCGCAGAAAGGCATGAGGGGTTTGACTGTGTCGGTCTTTGACTCAAGATGGTAAGATATTGTTTTTATTATATAGCAAATTAGTTTACGTGTGACATTTACTCTTGAACTTTTATGTGATCGTGATTATTAGCCTAAATTATGGTTTATACATATATCATACATGTCATTCTTTGTGATATGTGAGTATGTATATACACTATCACATGCAATCCTGTTAAAATATGATACAGCTATGCTTGCTTATATATTGATATAAATTTCAATTGTATTTATCTATATGCATTTATACATGTAGACATACATATAAGTAACACATATCAGGTGGTTGTAAGAAGAGAAGAAATAGACATGATTAAATAAGTTAAAATAATGTCATATTAGAAGATAGGTAGGTGAGGCAATGCGACCAAGCAGAGGCTATGAGACCTACAGTTAGTAGAGACTAAGGGCTATGGAGATAGTGCAACCTTGGGAGCCTATGGACTAAAAAACCTAAACCTAGATATCCAGACATGACATTTTTTGGGGTTGAAAAAGGAAGTTATGAAATGAACGGAGATCGATAACTATAATTAAATGTTTTGATAGTATGAATCACAGATCACATACAACTACAATTGACTTAAAGTGATACTATTAATGTTATACAACAGGTAATTGAATGTGTAATTCAAGCAAGCATCATTCTTACATATTACATGGTAGGCATCATACCCTGTATATTATTCTATAGTATTTTTACTGTAAACTTTGATAGCTTATACATGCTTTTTACATGTATAGGTTGATTTATCTACTGATGCTCATATTCATTAGTGATTATTACACTTGATTACTGCATTAGAGTTGCATATCTTTGTAGGTGTTATAGCTCACTAGATTATTATTCTAACTGTTATTACAGAAAAAAGGAAGAATAAAGTTGAGTAAGAATAGAACATGTTCAGTTTTTATTTTATGTTTACGTTTGTCAATGTAAGAAGAGTCTGATATGAGGTTTAGAATTTGTTCATAGCTACATGTTTTGGGGTAGTTGCTCTGTAGATGAAAATTTTGGAAATAAAAAATTTTGTACAGCTTCTGTTTTTGAATGATGATTTGAACAATGATATTATTTGTGCTTCATTCAAATGTCATGATTTTTTTATTAAATTGAATGTTAAAATAATGCATTTTAGGGTGTGACATCCTATACATAACCTTGAGCCTAGCTTAAAAAAAAAAAAAAAAACTTGAGCATAGCTTTGCTCAACCCCAAAATCCATCCAATCTCTTCAAAATTCTCCCAAATATTCCCACATATTCCTCATAACATTCAATGGCTCCAACTCCCTAATAATATTAAGATATCATAGCCAAAATCCTAATATAGAGAAATAATTTTCTAATGTGAGCAACCATATTAAAAATATCACAACTCCTTAATCCTTGATCCAAAATCTATAAAAACACATTACCATTAGTTCTCTAATATCCAAAACCTTTAATCTTGAGTTTCTCTCTATTTTATTCTCCATGGAAAATTTATCTTTTGATAGCTTAAAAGTTTCAGTACTAAATTTATCAAAAATCTATATTCTTATTTTGCCATCACTCAAATAATCCTTCCATTACCACCCAAAGAAGACATCAATCAAGTTGTTGTTTTCACTATTAAAGTCCTATAGACCCTACATTTGTTTTTAATAGGAAGATCATTATATTATTGCTTGATACTATATTGATATGAACCCAAATAAAAATATATCAAAAAATAAGAAAAATCAATATATTAAAATACAATTAGGCGCTAAAGTTCCATTTTATTTGATGCCTTAATAATCAACATAAGGAGCGTTTATAAATCCTAAGTACTCCTATTATCTAATAAAGTATCTAATCACCACCTTTATATTTATTCCTAACATTACTCATCCCTTCACAATGACCTTATCCTTAAGGTCAAGCAAATTATTGTGAGATTGAATTGAGCGGTTCTTTTTGGTGCCTTTGAATCCTAGCGATTGATGGATGAGAAAATCTAGATGGAGAGACATGACATTTGGTGAACTCGAGTTTGGATCTAGGTGGAGATGTTGAGGCAAGGCTTGTAAGGCGAAAGTGGTGAATGAAGAAGTAGCGATGGTGATCTTGGATTTGAATGGTGGAGGAAGTGGACAACTAGGGTTGGTGTTGGATTTGATGAGTGGAGATCTGATATAATGTAGTGGATTGGCACTAGGGCTAGGATGGGATATGATTTAGTGGATTGGCACTAGGGCTAGGATGGCGAGGATGGTCGAAACGGGTTCACTATGGAAGTGGTGAACGTTGGAGAACCAAACAAGATTAGGTCAAAAGTAGTGGCATCCGTGACTATGATAGTGGAATCACCTATTATCACCCAAACGGTGGATTCGACAGTGGCGAGGTACCATTTATACGAACCCAAGTAGAAAATTATCGAAAAACAGATAATAACATATACTAAAAGATAACTAGGCAATTTGTAGGCTTACCTAAAACTCCAAGCAGAGAGGAGAAGGGATTTGGGAATTATAACTATTATAGGATTCCAGTTAGTTTCTTCTTACATTCTAGTTGATTCCCTAATACTTTACATTAGCAGTATTTATAGATCCTAAGGACTCCTATTACCCAATAAGACACCTAATTACTACCAATTACCCAATAGATCAGTTAATATATGTAGTATTTACAGATCTTGGAACTTTGTGTATGCCAGTACCGAGAAATGGTCTCTTATTTGGCATCTACCATTCTGGTATTACCTGATTTGGTCCCTTCCCATGTGGCCTCTCATTAGGTGCAAGTTCGTTGACTAAGCTTTTTGCTAGAAGGCCCATCTCCATATGTTTTTCTTTGTACTCTATAATGTTTTCATTTTTCTTGATGATTGATGCTCATCAGGGTTCATTTGGGACAGCTTTCTTAATGCTTTCTAAAACAGTATTTTAGTTAAAAAAAATTTTTGAATTAAAAATTTTTGTACTAAAAAATAATTTTAGAAAGCAATGAAAAAGCTGTCCCAAACGAAGCCTAAATATTGAGGCCTTCCTTTTATATTCGGTCATCTAAGTTCACTGTTACTTATCTCATCTGCTTTTTGTATTGCAGATTTGGTGTGTGGGAAGCAGCCAAATGGGTTGCAAGAGTTCGTGAGCTGACAAGATATGATCCATTACATCCAGTGGTACTCAATCTTTCGGCCGATCTTGTTGAGGACAGCAAATACTTGCAGATCAAAGAATTAGCAATGGAAACTGCCTTTCTCATCAGAATGGTAGCAGACACAAATTGATTCATATAACCCAGCTGCACTAACACTTTGGAGAAGTGTGAGGGAGTCTAAGTTGACTCGTGACCTGGCTCGGGCTCAACTCAGTAATGGCTCGTGTGCTGAGCTTCGATGAGCTAATGAATCATGTTTGAGCCAGCCTTGACTCGACTCGTTAGCTCGTGATCCGGTTCGTTTAAAAACATGTTAGTATAAAATGCACTTAAAATATATTAGCATTTGTGATTTTAAGTATAATTTTGTTAAAAATGTATGAAACTATATTTCGCTTCTTTATGTTAAGTGATGTTTCATTATTTTTATTAGAATTTATTGTTCGTTTTATCATTTTATTATAATAATTACTTAAATCATAATCATTTTCTTACTTTCATAATATATGAGTATGCTCGTCAGCTGGCTCGAACTTGTAGAATAAAACTTGAGCTCAAGCTTAAACTCGATTAATTAATCAAGCTCAAGGTTAGGACTCACTCGAGCTCAACTTTGACTCGTTTACAGCTCTACTTTGAATGCTTCTCTCTCTCTAGAGCTAGGAGTCTTATTTATGCAGGATATTTTAAAATATTTTACCGATGATATGCTTTTCTTTTCCCTTTTATTATAGTGGGAGCCAGTTGTTAAGGCTTCAGATGCGAGATTAGAGTGGAACTTTGTTCTCTCAGCAGATCAAAAGAGTCAAAAAAAGAGAGATTACGTTGGGAGTTTGTTCTCCAATGAGATCTAAAGGATTTATAGTGACGTTGGAATGGAAGCTTATTCTCCTTTTATTTTTATTATTTTTGTGTGTGAAGAACCTCATTCCTTGAATAACAGGAAGATGAGGGATTATTTTATGAGAATTCTAGATGTTGATATTTTGGATATAGAAGGTAGTATTATTCAAATTTGACAACAATAATATTAAGTATTTATCCCACTCTGTCAGGTTGGTTACACAGTTTTTTTTTTTCTTTCTAGTGTCTTATTAAGGTTTTATTTGAGATAATTTTCTTATTATTTTTTAAAGCAATTTTTAAATACAAATAGTTTTTGAACCTAATTTTTTTGTACTAAAAAATTATTTTCGAAAGTAGTAAGAAAGTCGTCTCAAATGAGGCCTAAGAGTCAATTATATATATATGTATATATATATAAGAAAAAAAGTTAATTTTTAATACTTAATTATTAAGTCTTTTTAGATCTACCTCTTCATTTTTTAAAATAGGCTGGGTTTAATACATCTACTCTTTTAATCGGGTTATTGAAAGACCAACATTTTCTGTGACCAAATCACTTATCTGCCATTGAATATACTCCACCTTTTTCACATATGTTATCATTAGAATTTAAAGAAAAAGAAAATAAATTTGTAAAATATTTAGTGAGAAATATTGTAATCAATGTAGGTTTGATGGATGAATTGAGAAACTAAGCAATGGCTACCTGTTTTGGGTTTAGGGTTTAGGGCTATAAGCTATTAGTTAATATGAATATGTAACTATTAGAACTAGACAGGTAAGCTTCCATTTAAAAGATTTGTTAGCAAAAGAAGTTGCCAATTTTAGTTCTATAGCTTATTATTGAAATAAAAAAGTTTTTTTTTTCTTTTACTGAAACTTCATTAACCTTTTGATTTAGATTTTTGGGTTGAAAAAATGCACTCAGATTTAGGCTAAACTGAGGTAAAAGATTTTGGCTTTATTTGGAATAGTTATCTTGCTGCTTTTTGAAGCAATATTTAAATACAAAAATTTCTAATTAATTATTATTTTTGACTAAAAAGTAGCTTCAAAAGCATAAAAAAAAAAAGCTGCCCAAACAAAAACTTTGATAGCTTGGCCCTTAAAAGGATTCAAACAAATCATTTACTTCCAATTCAGGGGCTTGTTGAGTATAAATTAATGCTTATTTTATTATTTAATGTGATGATAATTTACTTTATGTGATATTATTTAATGATTTGTTACATGTACTTGGATAATTTTTCATTAGAAGCTAAAGATTAAGATGTTTATTACATAAAGAATTCAAGTGAATGATTTCAACAAGTGAAGATTCTAAGGGTATAAGCCTTAGACATCGTTCGGAATATTTTCTTATTGCTTTTTAAAACAATTTTTTAATATTAAAATTTTTTGAAAAGCTGCAAAAATAAAAATCGCCAAAAGCTATTCCAAACAAAGTCTTAGTGTATGTAAGTTGTTGATTTTTATTGTATTAGATTGAGGTAGATTATCACCATGTCAAAGGATGATGAGCACGTTAATAAAATTGGTTAAATAACTTAAAATTATATTTAAGATTTTACAAAAAAAAAAAATATAGTTTTAGGAGTTTATTTGAATTAAATTTCTATCCATTTCATCAAATTTTTATTTATCAATATATGAGAATTATTTTAAATATTATTTTATTTAATGATGATTATAGATAGATATAGCAAGTTCAATTATTTTTACATGTTTCATTACATATACTACATTTGTTTCATTATACTTTTCACCTTATTGAGATTAATTTTAATAATACTAATTTTCCTTAATTAAGTGATTCACATTTTGCCAAATTTACATGATTTCACATGATTCATATGTAGCATTAAATTTATCATAATAAATTATGTTTAATCATCTTAATTAAAAATTGTAAGCTTTATGTTCTATTTATTTTTTATGAAGAAAATTCTAAGTGTTCATGAAGCTTCAAATTCTAGTTGAACCTCTATTTCATATCATATCATTTTTCTTTTTAATATGTTAGTACTTTTACAATGTTGTACTATGTATATATTTCTATCTTAAATAGATATTATAGTTTAATTATAATTATTTATATTTTGTAATATTATAATGTTTAATTTCATTATGATAAACCATTCTTATTTTACAAAATATTAATATCATTTTTTATATTATAATAATTCACTAGATTGAATTTATTCATGGACAAACTTGTATATGAGAAGAATCATTTTTTAAGCTTGTTTATTAGTGAACATACTCGTTTGGTAGCTCAAAGATACTTGCAAGTTATTTTTGCAAATAATTTTTACAGTAACTATTTTTAGTAGGCTCGAAAAGGCTTGTTTGTTATACTAATGAAATCTAAAAATATTTATTCAAAACTCGATAAACATAAAATGAATCAAATGTGAAATTGAACACAAACAAAATATACACATTTATAATTAAAAAAAAAAACAGGCTTGAACACAAACAGAAAAGCTCGAATCGAGCTCAATTCGACCTTAAACAAGCTGATAACAAACGAGCTCAAATGCAAACAAACACCCGTTTGGCTCGAACCAGTTTGTTCGCAGCCCTAGCTAGATATATAGTTGCAATGGTGAAATCTTAATTTGAGTTAGAACTAAGCATGCATGTATTTCGATTGGGTGTTGAACCACATAAAAATCTTATAACAAAACTCTATAGCTTACCTTTGCATTCCTTATAAATTTATATCAAATTTATACTATACTAGATTACTTGATTATTAATTTGATAATTAGAGTAAAACTCAATATTTGCTATTATGTGGAATAGAAAATGAACGTTATGGTTTTATCGTTTTTACTCTCACTTTGCATTGGTTTTGCAATCACCATAATCATCTTGTTTATATTTTTTGATGATTTTGATCTTTATCATATTAATTAGAAGATGTTTAAACCGTTGCAATACGTTCTAAAAAGTACTGCGAAAGCTTGATTTATTAGTACTGTAACATGTTTTGTCATCAAGGCAACATCAACTATGGGTTCATCTCCTCTCATTATTTACTCACGGACTCTCCCTATGCCTACTCGCTCCTCTTGAGCTCAGCCAACGATAAACAACTCGTCTGAAGTTGACTCCACCCTCCAACTAATTTTGAGGTGACACGAGCCCTAGATTAGCATGTAGTGCTGTATGGGTGTTTTGTGTAGCATGTTGTTTTATTTTTCTCAATATAAGTCTATAGATTTAGGCTCCAAATTGATAGCATACTTCATATGATACATATCTTACATTCAATCAATATGCCACTCTTTTTAGTTGGAAGGGAAAGTCTTATCTATATGCTAACTCACTATGGTCATGGAATCCAAAATAAAAATAAAAGTGGTAACACTATCATTCTCAAACTCTTATCAGCTAATGATATGAATGGATCTCTTCAATAGAGATAGAAGAATTCATAGGATGGAGGGGTTGCAACTTCCTAATAATCCTCATAGCAAGGTTTAGGTTTCGTTTGGGACAAATTTTTTATTGCTTCTTAAAACATAATTTTATTATAAAAAAAATTTATACTAAAACTCTGTTTTAAGAAGCAATAAAAAACCCGTCCCAAATAAAGCCTACGCAACAACAACCTCACATGGATCTACCTCAACTTAGTCTACATTTTCATAGGGATTTTCATTCTTAGATTATAGTTCATGATTATTAATTAGTAGAAAACACAAACAATAACTCTTCAAATTCAGTGAACCCTTGCGACTGATTTCAAATAGAAAATAATGCAAAAACATTCATAAAAATTCAAAAAATACAGAATTTTAAACACATCAGTCTTACCAAACCAATTCAGGTCATACAGGTAACTGATTACTACAGAAGTGCAAAAGATTCAGTGAAACAACTAAATAAATCTTCTTTTCACCAACACAAATATGACCTCAGAAAATAACAATTTATTTGCAAGCTTGATCCATATAATAACTGAAGGTCCATATAATAATAACATAGGTTTCGCAATTTCGCTTGGGACGGCTTTCTTTTTTATTCTTAAAGCAACTTTAAAAATAAAAAATAAAAAATTATATTAAAAAATTATTTTAAGAAGCAGTAAGAAAGCCGTCCCAAACGAAGTCATAATCTCCAAGAAAAAATGAGATTAATAAAAAACACCTCAAGGAAAAAAACTACTATTTATGAGACATAAGCATTCATAAACAGTAGGGCAAGAATAGCTTGACTTCAAATAGAGAATAATGACGGGGCTTCAAAGATGGTAGTTTAAGTAAAGCCTTTGCTAAGTAAAACATAAGTCCTCTGCTGTTCGATTAAAATCTTGCTCTGAAAATTTGGCTTAATGCACAATTCACCTAATGGAAAACCAACTGAACCAGTCAGAGTAGGCAGTTTTGTGATAGGAAATTGATGCAATTTCAACTGAACCAGTCAGAGTAGGCAGTTTTGTGATAGGAAATTGATGCAATTTCAGAGAATGACAATAAGAAATTGAGAAAAAGAACACATCACGAATCTTTTTATTATAGGATATATAAAAGAAAATAGCAAGATACAGTTGGATCTTCAATTGGAGAGGAAGATCCGACTCTCCCAAATCCCTAGCCGCCCGCTAGAGCCCTCAAAACCTAAGAAATTCTAATTTTAGCAAACACAAGTATAAGCCACAAACCCTAAGGTAAAAACCTACTTAGTCATACAAAAAATTTGGAAAATCCCCAAACAACCCTTCCCCTTTCAAATTTCCCTCCTAGCCGCCCAAATTCCCTTGAATTATTCCCCTTGGGTCCCACCTCAAGGGGGCGGCATCTAATGCAGGCGGGAGAGAGCGGGATCTCTCTTGCCTGCTGTAAATGAACACCGGTCTAGGAGGGACTGGTCTATCATTTTGCAAATGATGCAATATAATATACAAAATATATATCATATTTCTTCAGAAATCAATCACCATCACAACCTTTCTTTTTAATTACAGATGAGCTTTCAATCTGCTGATAAAACTCAGAAATTTAGATCAACTGCTCTACCATTGTTTAAGCCGTAGAATTATCAAATATGGATCGAGTTGAAATACTTATTAACAAACGTGAAAATGAAAACAAGAAACAGATAACTAACAAAAGAAAAGGTGTAAACAAAGCACACTAATGGAAACTACCATGCTAAAAAAAGAGGAATGATAGAAAGGCCTGTGTTTGATGAACAAAGTATCAATCTATGGTGAAACAGTTTGCTGCCTGCTTAGCTTCAGCCATACAAATAGCAATGATGGAAACAAAAAGGACTCCATCAGACTTCATTAGCTAACTCTTCATGCAACCAAAAAAAGATAACATAACCAGGAAATCTGACAAGAACAAATAAATTTCAGCCATATGAGGGAACTCGAATAATGCAAAGATACAAACCAAATTCTAGTTCAGAATCCAACTTGGTCTCTGCATCATCCAAGCAAACTCCTACAACAGTTAATGGCCATGTTTCGGCATCACCAGAGACCGAGATTGTCTGATATACTTCTGTTTCTATGAGATCTCAGCAATGGCAGATAAGCTAACACTTTCAACAAATACTGGATCAAGGAACCTAGCCAAAAAAGCCCACATCTTGTAGACATCTACAAAATTTGTGAGAAAACCAAGAGATGCAGTAACAACCTCAACGCTGATAGTGGCATTTTTACTGTCGCGATGACCACTCGATATCTGCCTACACAATGAAGGATCTTTCAATTCAACTGCACCATGAAGTGCTTTCTGACCGTCCATAAGCCTTATGTGGCTAAGAAAACCAATGCCTAAAGAGATCCCATTTCTTTCAGCCAGCTTCTGGACAGTTTCAGGGTGAATCATCCCTCCACCTCTATCCATGACATTAAAAGCCACAGCTGCGCCCCTCTCGTATTTGATCTTCGGCCCATAGATTCGGACAAGTGGCCTCGCTTCTTTACCATCCGACGATGGTAACCGTAGATGGAGCAATGCGGTTACGAGCCAATTGACGAGATATCGGAGTCGCGAGGTGGTTTTGCTTAGCCCCATCATATTAATATGGTCAATGTGCCTACAAACTATTTCAGGCTCTCTTCTTCCCCAATCCTCATAGTCACCACCACTGGAAGCATCATCATCACCTAGATTATGTGTGAAGGTTTCAGTAGGTTTGGCATCTTCCATGACGAAGGAAACTCGACGGCCCATGCTTACAACACGTTCCTTGTCTTCCATGCCAAAGAATCTTCCACCATCGAACCGGGTATTGTTTCCTTCCCTCCTCTCTAATAACCTGAATTCACATTCAGTCTCCCTTCTAATTGCACTTTCTTTCATTTCCATTATGCCTTCCGGGCATATTTCAGATGTTGAATCATTTTCATACAAGTTGCGAATTCCAATGGCTGAAGTTGAGTTGTTAGTCTTCCCTTCATTAGCAAATGAAAACTTCCTTGCCTCCTCTCCTGCAATCCCAATATCAGGCTCTTCATGAATCTCACTGGTAAGATCATGTGAAACTGATAAGATTGCAGCATCAAAAGAGAGAACTTGATCTTCATACATTGACTTCTTCATTGAAGGTACCTGCGGTGATAGACTCTTATGATTCTTCCTTCCAGAAAACCATGAAGGCGGTATTGGAGAAGGCAGATTGCCTCCATTGACCCAACCAGAATTCTCCGAACGAAAGGGGCTATGGCCCAAATCAATCCAGAGGGAATTATCAGATGACTCATCTTCACTGAAAATCGGGCTCTTCATCAACTCTCCAACCGAAACACTCTCAGTTTCTTCAAAGATGATGCTGGCTCCATCCCTGCCAGAGCTATTATCCAGATCCATCTCGGTCTCAACCACATCCCTAACTTGAGCCGATGTAAATGCACCAGAGAAAGCAGGCATTTGGGATACATGGCTGGTACCAGGCATCACTGATTCCTCATTATCATCAAGCCGGTCCTTCTCTGTTGCATCAAAACCAGCTAAACCATCGACAGAATCACTCAAATACTGTGCAAAAACAGGTGAAATCCTCACCATTCCACTCCCAGTGCCACCATTCGGATTCTGCAAGCAACCGATGATCGATTTCTTGATAAGCAGGCAGCCAAAACCAGTAGGGTCTGATCCAAACACCCTGTAGAATGAAGTTATTATGAAATCAGGTCTGTAAAGTGACAATCCCAGGGAATCCATATCCTTGGGACCTAAAGCTCCAGCATCAAGCAACACATGCCAATTGTTCTGTTGTGCCATGGCCATCCACTGATATGGATACTTCACTCCACTGACCCTGGACTGCACCGGGAACACGAAAAGCCCCACCGCCGAGTCCCTCTTCCTCCTCTTCTTGCTCGATATCCTTTTCCTCAGCTCAGAATTATACA
The DNA here is from genome assembly GCA_022539455.1 of Dendrobium nobile. Lineage (NCBI taxonomy): Eukaryota > Viridiplantae > Streptophyta > Magnoliopsida > Asparagales > Orchidaceae > Dendrobium > Dendrobium nobile. The sequence continues at coordinate 6,592,933 of CM039728.1, read as the reverse complement.
CCTTCAGTGAAGGCCACTTGAAACTTGCATTATAAGTTTTTGCCCCCTTCTCTCTGGCCCTCTGCGCCATCCAAATTACAGACTGGCTCTCATGATCAAACATGGTGAGCAGCTTCTTGTTAGTCTGAAAAGGATAAGATTCTGAGAGCAATTTAAACGCTGAGCCTCTACTGACGGTAAAAACAAGCCCATACTCATTCTCAGGAATGTTTAGATATTCCAAAATTCGAGCTTTGATATCATTCTCTGCTGTGAATTTCTCAGCACCGCCATAGAGTGCATGGTTGCTCAAATTTGCAGTGATCTCAGAGAGGCTAAAAGCAGAAGAGTCCCATTGATGGAAGCTCTGGAGATAGGAGAAGAGGCCGAAGCCACAGTAGTCGAGGCATACTTTGGCACCATCATCTTCAAGGTGACTGTACTCATCGGCTCGAAGCTGATCGACACGCTCCGAGGAGTGATAATCAGCGTGCATGGAGATGAACTTGTCGTAGCATTCCTGAAGCTCAGGGATGGTATCGAATGACTCGAAGTTGCGGTCGACCACACGAGCGGTGGCGCGGAGGAACTCCTTCTGCGCGTAAAGGCGAGCAAGGGATCTCGACCGACCAATGGATTCATCCGCCTCACCGGCCCCGGCGTCGGCATCCACATCCTGTGATTTGAAAAGGGAGCCGTTCTCCGAAGCTTCTTCGAGAGCCTCCCGAAGCTTGTTCTCTTGAAGCTGCCGGAGAATCGAGGGTCTCCGCTTCTTACCGGAGTCGTCAGGGCCGCCGCCGCCGCTTTTCCATGGGGTCCTCTTCTTGTCCAGGAACAAGGCAGCACAGTGCGATATGGGCTTCCATAGAGATAGATGCATGCCTATCACAGACGAAACAGGGAAAAATACCCTCGTAGCTCCGATATAGTAAGAAAGGCGGGAGATTTAGCTCTGCAGAACTCAAACTGACGAAGAGGGAAACGAAAGAGATAAAACCCTAACGTCGACGGCTTTCGCTTTTCACAAATCCTGTAACTAGAGATTCCCATTGACGAGTTCCCAAAAGAGAAGAGACAGCTCCATATGGATTGAATTTCCTCCCATCAAAAGCAAATGAGAAGACGCGAAGAAGAGGAAAAGATGTTCATAGAAAAGCAGATGGCTTTCGTTCAAGCAAAGCCCTTTCCTTTACTTGAGATTCATAGAGAGATCAACCCATACTCCATTACTACACCAGAGAAGAACAAGAAGCATACAGTGATTCAAAGAACTCTGATTCAAAACTGAACATCCAGCTCAAAAACAGATCTTGCTGTGCAAACACCCTTCCCTTTCAACTGTACTGCTCCTCTCTCCCCTCTCTCACCGGCCTCTGACCGCAACCAAATGAAAAGATGCCATCTTTTTTCCCCCATCAGCACCATTAACTCCAGTGGTCAATTATGCATGTTTGCATTCAATATTCTGCTACTCTTCCACCCTCACGCAGATAGATTTCCACCCAAACGAGCCCCCTCGGCTTCTTCGGTAAGAAAAAAATGTATTTGATTCTTTCTGATCAAGTAAAATATTTCAGTTCTGAGATTTAAGATGAGACCCACGTCAACATTTTTTTAAAATTATTATACAAAGTCAATTGGCGAGGGATTGTGGTTAGTACAGTGTCCTCTGATTCTTCTAATCAAGGCTGTGAAAATCGGACCGGACAACGAATTGAAAGGAGAGGTTCACGATTCAACCGGTTGAACCGGTTTAACCGGGGTCGAATCGGATGACGTAATAAATAATAAATATTATTAAAATTTAATAAAATTAACATAATAATAATGTTATTATTCAAAGTTTGAGGTAAAAAATTAAATTAAAAAAAAAAACTATGAAACATAAATTTTATAGAATTAAGTAAAAGAATTATATTAAAATCTCACATAAAAGAAAAAAATTATAAATCTCATATTTATAAGAATTTATACTCATAAAAATATGATAATTTTAAATTTAAATATTTTTTTGAATTTTAAATTTAATTTTTAATGTAAATTAAATTTATACATAACCATATAATTTAATATAAATACATATTTAATATAAATTTAATTATAACATAAGTTTATAAATTTAATATAAATTATTCTTATTTTATATTATATGATTAAATATATTTACATGTTTATGTTGTATACCAAATTTCTTTTATAAATTTATATCTTAAATAATTAATAAATAATTAAATACATAAAATTATTAATGATAAATTATTTTTATAGTGAATGAATAAATAATTTTTTATTATTAACTAATAAATAAGTTTCATTTACATAAAAAAAGAATTAATTAAAAAATCTGTTTAAAAATAGTTTTTATATGCATTATATATGTTATGAGTTCATTTACATCTCAACTCTTTTCTTTAGTCCCACACCATTTGAGAAGACTTTCTTGCTAGTGTTTACGTAGCATTTTGAGTTCTCTTGTGTTAAGAGCACACATGGTACCACCACTCCATGTGAAATGCTTCATAATGATTTGGAGATAAATGTTTTATAATAAAAGATATATTATTATTAATTAAAAATTTTAAATATATGTTAAATTATTTATTTAAAAAATATTTAAAATTTTTTAAACCCTAAACCCTAATAATAGTGTGTTTAATTTAATTTAAGAGTTTTAATATTAATATTTATATTGATAATGATTAAGTTTAATATTTATTTAATATTATATAATTTATTTTACTAATATTAATAAAAAAACTTGAACCGGCCGGATTTAAAAAACCTGGACCGGTTCACCGGTTGAACCGGAGGTTCTACCCAAAACCGACCGGTTCATTGTGAAGGCGGTTTTTAGATTGGACCGGCCGGTCCGGTCCGATTTTTAAAGCACTGCTTCTAATGCTGACCTTTTAAATATATTTGTTTGTGGTTATCTGCATGTTCATATCATGTTGGTGAGTGGTGACGCAACCTCTGATAATATTAGAGATTAGGAGAAATTTAAAGTTTAAGCATTGTTAAAGACTTAATTAAGTGATTAAGTATGTTAAGAAAAAAATTAAAATTAGGCATAGTCGCCTGTTGAACTAGCAACTTAATCTATTCCCATTTTTTTTAAATATATAGCCGTTAATTAAAGAGAGGAAGTTAATGTAAATTAGGGCAAGTCGTCCATTTTTTTTTTTTTTAAGATCAAATGGAAAGCCAAACTATTAATGGAAGATATTATGTTTATATATATATTCTACATTATTAAATATTTTTGTGCACCTGTTTGCTGAACAAAGTAATAGTGTGTTGTCAAATCACATTGACAAAATTGGACATCAAAATTCATGTAGTCTTGTATAGCATCAATGATGGGAGACCATGATGAGGGAAAATAGTATTGAATTATATTTGTTTTGTCATAAATCTTTATAAAGATTTTTATAGGGTGTTATTTATAGATAAATTTGACCCCTTTTGCATAGTAAAACTTTAACTGTTTAAGTGGCTCTTGATGCAATGGTGGTGAACATTCAGTGTAGTTTCCTCCAGCAGGTGATTTATATATTTTAAGAAGCTATCTTTCTTACCTCACATTTTCTTCTACATAATGCACTGATCGGATAATGAGAAGTCTCGCGATATATCAATGAAGGATTTGGTGGACATGGTTAGTATATAATTGCATGAGTGTATGTCAATATGTTTTGGCAGTCCGCTTGAACAATTGGCTAGAGCTAATGAAATTTGCAAATGTTGCATCCATGTATGGACGAAATATAGGGATAGAATTTTTGGTATTTGCATGCCGAGGTGATGGAGGTAGAGAGAAATAAAAATGAAAATGAAAAATTTTTTAATGCTAGACAATGTAAATATGTGAAATATAAGTTTTATGAGAAAGATCACCGCCATGTTAGTGCTCACTTTCTCCAAATATGTTTTTATAGAGTATGCCATTAAAGGGAAGGTGGGAGTTCAAATTAGGGGTGTCAATTTCTGACTCAACCTAAAAATCCGACTCGAACCTGACCTAAAAAATTCGGGTTCAGGTCAAACAGTTTGTGAAACAGGTCGGGTCCGGGTTCGAATTTATGAACTGTTTGAAAAAAGGGTATGGTTCAGGTTGACCCAACAACCCGTGGGTCAACCCGTTTAACCCGGATCCCGTGTGACCTAACCCAATTTTGTGTTGGCCTCGCCTGTACGCCGCTGGCTTCGCCTAGCCGCATTTCCGATTTTCGACCATACCTCAAGCTGGCCTCGCCTAGACATTGCAAGATCGCGCATGTCGCTGGCGTCGCGACTCAGGTTCGCAAGATCGTGGCCCTCGCCTTGAGTCTCGCCACCTCCCCGACGTCGCTGGCCTCACGAGTCACGACCGTCGTCCCGTCGCCGGCATTTCACAGCAGCACTCTCGCCCAATCGCCTCTGCCCCAGCCCCTTGTTGGACCACTGGTCTCGCACCTGGTCAGCGACTTCAGATTGGAATTTTGCAAACGGGTCACGGGTCGGGTCTACCTAGCAACCCGTGCGGGTTGGGTTCGAGTTAGAAATCCTGACCCATTTGTAAAATCGGGTCGGGTTCGGGTTGACCCGTTTAGACCTGGGTTCGACCCGAACCCGACCCGTCGACCCATTTTGACACCCCTAGTTCGAATGTTATTGGATGACCAGATTGTGATCTTAAAGATTTTATTCAATACCATCCTTGGGATCCAGCTGAGGAAGTTTTTGTTTTAGACCTATATAAATAACGAATGAGAAAGTTTTTCACTGGAGGGTTTTGGCTGGAGGTAAGCGAAGGAAGTTTTTGAACCTAGCGGATTTGTAAAATTTGTAGTTCAAGTTAAATTTCTACTTTGGTTATTGTCCCACTCAAACTCAACTCCAGACATGTATACTTCAACTATTGAAGGACCAGTAGTAGTGTAATCACCTTTTATTATTCTTTTAACATTATAGGTTTGGTGGGTGAACATTAGTAATGTTGGTTGTTCTAGCGCTTTGCTTTTTTTTTTTTTTTTTGTAATTGTACTACACCTTCGTTTATGAATGAAGTAGTATTTATTATTTTTTAAAACTAAGCATGGTTTTGCATAACATTTCAATGTAAATTGAGGAAATTAAATTAACAAAAGTAATAGATTTAGTCAATCATAAAAAGACAGAAAAGGCTACAAAAAATAACATAAAGAGTCAATGGTAACTAAGATAACATCCTGCGTACACAGATATGTATCACAATATAATAGACCAAGTTATTTAAATTGTACCTCGCATAGCTACAACAATGACTTCTATGAACAAATCCAATAATTGATAGGACTCGTCCCAACTCCTAAAAGCTATCTTAATAGCCTTTCGATGTGCATCACATGCTTTTACATATAAAACATTTATGTTAAACTTTGCTTCGACTCTTCCAATTATCTCTCTGGGTTTTATATATATCTGCTTCCTTATGGTTGGAATAACGAAAATTCTAATCAACTGTGAGTTACATTGCCTATGGTCGGCTTGTAGAATAAGATTTGTACATTAATGATAAATATTTTCCAAACACCACCCAATTACTGGCTTAGGCTTACATGTAAATGCCAATGACACCTAGTAGTCAAATTACCATGTTGTATACATGCAACTGTGAATTTCTATTTATTCAAAGCAACCACTACAAATTAAACATTATTTCTGATGGTCCATCCTTATAAGGCGAATTGTAGTTCTGATTTACAATGAAAGAACACATGTTTAACCAATTCATTTGGAATTACAAATTCCTCATTTGTCAGACTAAATATAGTAGCATTGTCGTATGTAACCTCAGCATTCCACTAGAGGGTACTCCTGAGAATCTTAGCATATGCATTATTCGCTATCATGCCTTCCTCTATATTATTAATCCTTACATTGTAATCGTGAATGATCTCATTGATACTCTTGATAAACATTATTACTAACATTGAGATCATTACCAATATCATCAAAATCTTCATTCCCCTCATCTCTTGAACTACTACTCATTGTCTCATACCCTTCATCAATTGTAGGGCTGATGATCTAACATCATTGGCTTCCAAAATAGAAGCAGGTTGGAAATGTGTTGAAGGATCAAGAAAATCCATTTCATATGAGTTCGTATGGATATGCATCATACATACATAACATTAGTTAAAAAAATAATAAGAAAGCAGGACGAATGACCAAAATGACACTTTCTTTAATTCCAAACATACCAACGTGTAAATTTGGCATTAGTAAGTTCCTCTCGGAAGCATCTTGCATCTCATTTCGATGTTCTAGTACAATTGAATCACAAATTTAAGTGGAAAGATTTTTGTCATAAGTATTATCTACTAGAATTTGCTCAACCTCCACATCCAAAATCAGAACTTCAATAATAACCAATGACAATGCAAATTCACATGCTTCATCATCCTTAACTTGTGAAACAATGAATTCATTCCCCACTAAAAAATGACCCATTAATGTTTGTCGTGAACATTGAAGGATAGTACTTGAGTGCTCTAAGAACCCTATCCTTAAGCTGTTATAAATTAGACTTCAATGGAATTTGTAAGGGTCGACAATTACCACCAGTATATCAAGGCAAAAAAATAGCATCTAAAGATAACTCTCCACTATATAGGAGTAATAAAGATGATGGCCACCCACTCATTATGAATCCCTAAATTCATAAAATATTAAAAAAATGTTGATTCACAAACTTGAACATCTAAATCCATATTACTTAATTTAAATCTATAACTAATGAACTCAATAACTTAACATGCAAAATCAAAATAATATTATAAATTTCAATTGGGAATTTCTTAAAAAACACACGACACATATTTAAGCCTTCACATTTTGCTATCTAAAAAGCATTAAGCACTCCACGACACTACTTCTTCAAGCTCCCAAAAAAATTAAATAAAGCTATATATAAAATTAAATAACAACTCATGCAAAAAAATTTATATGAAACTAGCATATCCAACACTATGCACTTCAACTATTTTAGGGAAATAATCCCTCAAACATTCCAAACATCACTCAAAAGAAATGGTTGGAAAATAATTATCATTCAAGCATTCCATGTAAATAGTCATCAATAAATAATTGTCGTTAAGGTTGATTACTAAGCTTTACTCATTGATTGGGACATGTTCTCTTGACTATTGAATCTAAAAAAATAATTATATATATCATCCAAAAATGTGTATAATCTGAAGTCTATCTACAACAGCATTTGACAATAGATAAAATTAATAAAATGAAAGTCAAGCTTGTAAAAAATCAAAACTAACTAAAATATACATACAACATAGATCAGACCCAGCAATCCAAAACTACTTAGCTCCCTCCTTACCCTTCCTCATGCATGAAAATGGAAACAAAAGTAGGAGTGAGTTAACACGTTAGTAAGCTATCATAGTCTAAAATATAAATCAATATTTAAAATCAAAAGAAAATTTAAAATACTATGATGTAAAGTAAACCGAACTATTGTATGAAAAAAAATTGAAATTTAACTCATATAAGCATTTAAAAATATTAAAATAACTTCAAATATTGTATTGATATCAAATGAATCATAAATAGATATTTATATTATCAAAATGGTTCTCCACTCAAATAACATAAATATTGCATCAATTAAACTTATAAAATATAAAAAATAACATATGATATAAAATATAAATGTGGCTTCAAATAAGTCAATAAAATATAAGCACATATTTCATAAATAAGTAAATAATCCACCAAACAAGAAATTTTTGAGAAATGCATTCCTTTTGTCGAGCTATATTAAGTGTTGGGTATTGAGGAATGCAGATCATCTTCAGTTCTCTTTCTCTAAAATATATAAAAGAAATTTTTTAGATCTTATAGTTTCTATCTCTAATTAGTGAAGCTAAAATATCTGAAAATGTGCATATAATATGAAATAAATAAGCAAAATATTATAGTAAAATTGTGACACATTACACTAACTGATAAAAAAAATAAAACACGTTCATAATACATATATGGAGTTACTAATGCTTCTCTTTCTTAGTTCATTAAATTTATTAATTCTACTAAAGGAAAATCAGATATCTTCTAATTTCTTCGTGAAAGATATCCTCATAAGTTGAGTTTTCATGTCCCATTTCATCAAAATCTACAGCCACAAATGCACCTAAATCATTGAAGCCAATTATGTCATCTCCATGCATCTCCTTCATTATCTAGTTCACCTTCACCAACAAATTAAAAAATATTAAATAAGATTATAGTTTTCTAATTTATTTAAATGATATGTTCATATTTCACTAACTTACTAGGTGTAAGCTGAGTTGGTGCTATATTTACTTCATCAACCACAGGTGTTGCAACTTCTTCGTATATCTCGATTTCCAACTCCTATAAGTCAAGATCTGCAGGTGATTCCTCATGTAGCACCAAAAAATCTATCAATTCAACACAAGTCTAATCCAGAGGATCATAACTTCTATTTTTAGTTGAAACCTAAGAATGAAATAATAGTTTTAGTAACATTTGTACATATATATAATATTATATATTGACACACATATTATGTTATAAAAAAATATACCTATTTTTAAATTTAAATTATACTGAACATAAACGGTGAACTACTTCTTTAGAAGCCAAGACACTTCTAATTGAAGGTTGTGAACTTGATTTTGTTCTTGGAGCAAAGAAAGTGTCAGACTCAGCAAGTTTTCTTTTCCCTTTAGCAAGTACTGATAAATGTGATTCAGAGGATTATGATTTAGGTAGAGAAGAAGAATCTCTTCCTTCCTCTACTTCATCATTAACAAGAAATGGTGTACTATCCAACTCTTCCTATGATTGTTGTTTTCTTTTTGAAATCTCCTTCAACTTCTCATTCATTTGATATCCAACATCATATGGAACCTTCTTGCATGCAGTTATATTCCCCTTAACTCCTACTAGATGTTGTTTCATTCTATTTATTCCTCCTCTCTTGTATGAGATACCACAATACAAATATTTGTATTGCCTCTTTCCATCATTTCCTTTAATCTCAATTAAATGATTCCACATAATGTCCACTTTCTCACGTACACTACAACTAGAAATTGCTGTGGACCTCCGAAAGAACACCGCACGAACGGGTCAATTGGAAGGGACAGATTGGATCGTGCATACGACTAACCATTGAGGATAGAGGCTGTCGCCAACACACCCCGATGGGTAGTAATATACACGACCTAATCACAGGTTTCCCCCACCCGGTATAACAGTTCGAATGGGATTTAGTAGATGTGAGACCGAGTTTCTCACAGACGCAAGCCCCCGTGGTTAATTACATCCCAGGTCGGAGCCTGAGAAAACTCTCGATTAAGGATCATACATTATCCTCTCCTAAAGTGAGATTGGTACATGGGTATAGACTAGGAAATCCTATCCAAAAGGAAGAAAGATCCGAATGGCTAAATCAACATGCGTGGTTCACACCAGCATTCGGAGGCTCTAGGGTACTAGAGAGAAACTGGAGAAAATAAAAGTCAAGGTATCCAATCACATGCGTGAGAGAAGGATGGAGGTGGCGTCATCCTGTGACGCGAATAAGTAGGATTTATAGTCCCTGAAAGGAAGGGACCTACCTACTATTTAAGGCATACTAGGAGACTGAATGTAGTAGCCTCGAATCCTAAATCTAAATTGGGCTTAGTACTCTACGAAACACTAAGATCCGTGTCCTAGCTAATGCAGTGCAAAACCTAGACTTATCCCAGCCTGGATTGAGGGAGCCAGCTAACCACCTAGTCGCTTTAAAATCATGATATCTGTGGACCTCCAAAGGAGCACCGCTCGTGGGGTACGAACACAGAGGGTACGACCGCACTATCCCTGTGGGACAAAACGATCGCAGACCTCTACACTCGACATGAACAGGTCGATGGGAGGGCAGATTGGATCGTGCATACGACTAACCATTGAGGATAGAGCCTGTCGCCAACACACCCCGAAGCAATATACATGACCTAGTCACGGGTTTCCCCCACCCAATACGAGAGATCGAGTGGGGTAAAGTAGATTGAGGGGTCAAGTTTTCCACGGGCGCAAGCCCCCGTGGTTAATTACATCCCAGGCCGGAGCCCGAGAAAACTCTAGATTAAGGATCATACATTATCTTTTCTAAATTGGGATTAGCACGAGGGTATAGACTAGGAAATCCTACTCAAAGGAAAGAAAGGTCTCAAAGAGGCTCAATAAACATACGCAGCTCATACCAGCATTCGGAGGCTCTATGGTACTAGAGAGAAACTGGAGAAAGAAAGACAAGCAATCAATCACATGCGTGAGAGAAAGATGGAGGTGGTGTCATCCTGTGACGCAGATAGGTAGGATTTATGGTCCCTGAAAGGAAGGGACCTACCTACTATTTAAGGCATACTACGAGACCGAATGTAGTAGCCTCGAATCCTAAATCTAGGTGTGGGTCTTCGAAAGGATTCTGCTCGTGTGGTTCGAATGCAAAGGGTACGATCACACTATCCCGTAGGACAAAATGGTCGTAGACCTTTACAATCGACACAAGCAGGCCGATGGAAGAGCAGATGGAGTTATAGATACGATTAGCCATGGAGGATAGCGGCTTTCACCTACCAACCTCGATGGATAATAATATCTATAACCCTAAATTCACGAGATTTCCCCCATTCGATGCATCAGCTCGAATGGGGTTTATTTAATTGTGGGGATCGATTTCCTACGGGCGCAAGCCCCCGTAGTTAATTACATCCTAAGCCTTGACTTAGGAAAACTCTCGATTAAGGACGATGTATTATTCACTTCTTAATTTGGTGCACAAAAAGAGTTCCTAAGTTCTATTCCAAAGAGTCTCTTCTATTTATCCTTAATGATGATTAGACCTTTTTGAATGGATAAAGGTGTAATTAAAATTTTGAGTTTAGAAGATCAAAGGAATCGGATTACTACCCTAAAAGAAACGACAGACTCAAGACACACAAGAAGTGAAAAAACGCAGTGAGGGGTGTACAATCTGGGCTTATGCTTGCCTGGAGTGAGCTGCCAGCTAACATCCTAAACACAATCAAATGTCCTATATGTATACAAGATAGGAAGGCTCTATCCTAGGAAATCAAGGATTCGTAGTTTAAAAGATTTCAATCAGGGACTCTACAATATACAAAAGAATGTACCTAGCGCCATGTATGATGCATGAAACAGATACGAAATATCACTAGATCTATTGATGTGATGCATGTATGTAAGTGAAGCATAATGTGAGGTAAAATGTGTAAAAACAAATGCATGCATGACATTCAGAGTACAGAAAAAGTAAATAAACACACCCTAAGGATACCCTCCAAGCAAGGTACCCGCAAAGAAAAGCATTCAAACGGTGCCCACTGACACAAATAGGTGGCCTACTCTACAGGCCTAAATGACCCTAATGGTCTCTAAGGCTCACAGAAAAGAAAAGAAAGAAAAAGGGGGGGGGGGGGGGGGGGTATCGTACCCAAAACTGGAAAAGGCCAAAATCCTAGCGATGCCCACTTCGTGTGGGAAAACAACGATGCCCAATGGCACAAGTAGGTGGCCTACTCTACAGGCCTAAATGACCCTAATGGTCTCTAGGGCTCACAGAAGGGGGGGCAAGCTTTGACCTATAGGGCCAAAGCTTCGTCAGTGAACTAACCTAAGGCTGACTACCTAAACATACTAGAATACCTATCAGCAAGAAGTGTGTGATGTGAAGCAGTTCCGATATATAATTAAAGATTTATTTTTTTTTGCAAGTTGCAGAAATTATACCTGACTGTATGTGGCGCTGCCACTTAAAAGCTTATAAGCAAACGGTCCCGTTTAGCTTTCGATCATTAAGCTCCAATGTACCTCGCAAGAAAAGACAACAGAGAAATATATATATGAGCGTAGATGCCGTTCAAAAAAGAAATGCAGATAAATAACAAAAATATAACTAATAGGAAATTAAATACAACTAACAGGAAATTTAATAATTGCATTTATAGAACATGTGTATGTAACAAGCATTGAATAACAAGAGAAAATGTGAGCCTAACCTAGAGCTAAAAGTAGTGTCTTAGCAAATCAATATAAGTTTGTATATGTTGTGTAGTTTTGAATGGGTCCTAAGTAGGGAATTTTAATTATGATTGCTTTCATTTGATTTGTTAAAGGTTAAAAGAGAAATTTTAATTTAAGTTTAAATATTAGTATTTTAGGATTGATTTAGAGATTTTATTTTTAGTATTTGATTGATTACCACCTTTGTTTCACACCGAGGCCGTGAGGTTTATTTCACCCTCCTTGGGGCTAACTTAATAGCCTCGTAGGCCTGGGTTACCCAGTGGCAACCAATTTTTGTTGAATTACTTTTAATTTGTTGTAAATTAGAAAAGAAATGTATATTATGTGATTTATTATCGATTGATGTTTGATTCAAATCATTAACAATTAATTAAGTTTAAAGTTTTGCCACTCCATTGAATTCATTCGTGGCGTTGTGCCACCATGCTCGAGGAACCAGGCCTCCTTAGAAAACTTAGCCCCGTAGCTCGGAGTAGTCCATCCAATAAACTTCATCTTTGGAGTGATTGTTATATATTAAGGGGTTTGTTGACTGATTTTAAAAGGTTGATTTAAGATATTTTATTTTAGGATTTGATTGAATTATTCAATAGTTACAAATTAGAAAGAAATATGAATTAGGCAGTTTGTTATCAATTAAGGGATTAGATTAATTAAGTTTGCTATCAACTGGTTCGTGGCGTTGTGCCACCAGGCTCGAGGAACCAGGCCTCCTTAGGACACTTAGCCCCGCAGCCCGGAGTAGTCCATCCTAAAAACCAAGTTGATATAGTTGTATTAAAAGGTTTGTTGATTTGTTTTAAAAGATTAGCTTAATGTTTGATTGAATTTTAGGTGAGTTAGTAGATTCGGATTTTAGAAGATTTTTAGCTTAATGAATTTTAGTTTAGATTTGTTGTCCTAACTCAATCTACATCTTTTAAATTTTAAGTTCGTTATGAGTGGATTATTAGATTTGTTGGATCTAATTTAAGTTTTGTATTTTAGAGATTATGAAATATTAATTATGGTTCAAGTACAAATTAAGTGTTTTAGTGTATTTGTTAAACATTAAATTAAGATTAACTTTCATTGGTTGATTATTAGTGAGTTAAGGAATGCTAGATCTAGAAGAATGTGTCACTAAATTTAAGTTTTGATGTCTCTATTCTATAAGGAACATGCATCCTAAGTCTATATTATCTAAGACCCGGTCCTTAATTTTTGTCCTTAGATGTCACTAGTGTTATAGGGGATAAAAGAAAATGTTTTTCTAACCTTTTAGACATTTGCACATATCCAAAGATTTAGGAATCCATAAATGAAATAAGCCAATGAGTATAAAATTAGTAGAAATGCGAAAGTTAGAAAAAGAAAGGAAAGAAATACGACAAAATGCTAGAAAGAACGAATGGAAACTAAAATAATAAATGGAATGTTGGCATTTTATTATCGGGCACACTTCTTTGAAGTCAAGTGTGCCTCTAAAATAATCTTCTCCCTAATTCGATGTGATACGAATAAAGAAGAAGGTATTTTCAATGCCTTTTAATGTCCTCACATTCCAAACAAGGCACTTGAACGAGACTCAACTCAAACAACTAAACCTACCCCCTAAACAAAGCTCCAAACGACAAAGAGAAACAGCCTCTCAAAATAGACCTCTCACTCAAAACCCAAAACAACATGCTCTCACTACCCACAAATCCAAAACCATCTAGAAAAACAAGTGCAAGCAAAAAAAGAAGATAGCTTCCCTATGAAGTACTATCTCGTTCTAAAAAGGCACTGATAGGTCTACCACACAAAGCTAATCATAAAGCTAGAAGTCTCAAAATACTTCATGAAAAACCTCTAAATGAAATACTACACAAGATTTTACGCAAAGCATCCATGAAGATCTTTTGACACAAAACTTCACAGAAAAAGACCAACGATCAAGTGCCTCTATAACATTTGGAGTGGGGTGGAACTATAAGAACTCTCTAACAGGAAAAACTTCACAAGAGAAACTTTCGTTATAAAACATTCGCAAAACATATCATAAAATTTTCGTAGCACAAAATAGTTTGTAAAGTTTTTCAAATAAATGTACCATCATGAAGTTCTCTAGTCATAAAACAAATCATAAAGACTTCTAACATGAAGAAATTTCAGGGGCACTGCTTTCTAACATAAAATAAACCATAATACATTTCTAATTATAAAACAAATCATAGCCCTTTCAAGTATAAGATACACCGAAGACTCTTTTCAACACAGAACGAATCATGTCTTCCAAATATAGAGCAAAATAATCTATCCCTCAAGTATAAGACAATTCGTAATATTTTCCAACATAAAGCAAATCATAAGATTTTTCATATACAACAAATCATGAAAAATTTATTTCTATCTCAAAGCATAAGTAGTAAAAGAAGTAACAGAGAAAGATATAGGCCAATTGAAAGAGAAAAGATAAGGTTAGGGATGATAAGAGACTTCACACATGTTTGTCAAAATTCTATCTTTTACATAAACTCAATGCATAAACTCAAGCAAATGGAGAAGGAACAAGTTTCAGGAAGACATGGAAGTATTTCATCACCTATCAATTTTTTGTAACTAAGCACATCTCCCAACCATGCAAAACCACTACGAGTTCATGAAAAAAACATAGTCATTTTAGCTGAACTTCCATTTCCGTAAGGAGAAATACAACATTTCCTACAAATTTTATTGCAAAAAGGCTACAGGTGCATGTGATGGAATTCTACAAAGAGACCCCAAATGAAATTAAGAGAAGAAAAGTAATCTCATTCTTTCCAAATTCGAAAAAAAAAAACATCCCAATACGATTGCCAACAATATTTTCATATAAAACTCGAGCAAGCAGAAAGAAAGCATCCCAAATTCATGAAGGCACAAAAACACTTGAAAGTTTTCCAACACAAAATGCTTTCCTATGACTCTTCAAGCTTGCCAAGAAAGCCCCCCCTCTTTCATAATTTATGCCAACAAAAATTTCAAGAGAAATCTTTAGCCCAACCCTGCCAATTTGCTTCCAAACAAAAATACTCAAAATTCTTTCTCATATGCAAGATACATAACGGATCAGAATCCCATTGTAAGTGAAACTTCACCAAGACTTGTGAGAAAACAACAACAAAGAGGTCATGCTTCTTTGAAACCAACAAAAATCCATAGATAAGTGATGATCCAGCAAAATTTTAGAGAAGACAAGCCCACCATCAAATGATTCTCTTTAGCCAAACATGCTTCCAACTAACTGTGAAAGTATACCGATATTTTGCTAAATGTCATTTATAAGTCATACTATCACTTCTCCATGATGAACGATAAACACAACATAAACCTTTTCAATATGAATTAAACCACCGCAAGAAAGACGAAGTAAGTATTATTTAAAGCCAACGTCAATGCTCACCTTTCTTTCCATGTTTCTAAGGAGATGCATGTCTCCTTAGTTTCCTACTACAATTGCTTTCTCAAATTCATCTCAATCAAGATAACCTCAATCACTCAAACTTCCTCCAAACAAAACTTTAACACAATAAAGGTCTCTTTGAGGCATTTCATCAAGTGGTCAACATACACTACTCAAGTAAAAAGATAAATGCTTTATGTTAAAGAAACTAAAGATACCATTCACGGGCAAGTAAGAAAGAAGAAGATCATAAGCTACCATTTGGTCACAAGTGAATAAGATTTGTCATGATGTCTCATGGCTTCCATAAATTTTAAATAAAACTAGGTATATGAAAGAGTTCTCGGATTTTTGCTAACAAAGCTCCACACAAAGTATTTAGGCAATCTCTAAGCATACTAGCTTATCATAAAAAAAAACTCCAATGCAAGCAAAAAGGACTAAGTTCACTTTTGTAGCATTTCATCAAATACTTAATGTGCATGGTTTTATGTAAGAACAACATGATCTCTTACGATTTGCTTCCATTCACTCCTAAAAACTTCTAAACCATGTGACATAAAACAAACGTAGTCTCACATGCTAACTACCCATGATTTATACAATAGTTATCTCAACCATGTCATCTTATTGAACCTACAAGCAATGGATGGAAGAAGAAGAAAAAGCAGCATATGAAGAAGCCATCATATTTGGAGGTATATATGTAAACAAAAAGAAAGGTGCAGGCTTAGTTCATGTTCCCTTAAATACTATTTTATTGAAGTAAACATCAACCAATGATATACTCATTCATTAAGAATCATTCCAGAATATTTTTAGATCACCTTTCAAACAATAAGCCCACTCCATAGACAATCCATTTCAAGGCAAAACAATGCAAACTCAAGCTCTAATTTAAGACTATTTCAAATAAATGAATAAGGGACAAAATCGTCATAGGGAACCCAACACAAATCTAAGAAATAAATTAGCAATTTATCCATTCGTCTCTCTGAGCAAGTTCAAGTAGAACACCAACCTAAACTATTCCATCAATCATAAATGGAGAAATAGAGATATCCATGGTAAGAGAAGAAAGCTTTTGAAAGAAAGAAGAAGAAGCAAGAAATCTAGAAGAAGAAGAAGAAGAAGAAGAAAGGGACAAAAGTTACCTGCTCGCGTCAAGAACAAAGCCAACGGTCAAGGCAAGAGCTCGGGTCGGCGTCGGCTAGGGCAGGGAAGGTGTCAGGTCCAGCTTGGTCCGAACAGAAGCGAGCATTGAGCTTCGGCTGGAGGGCGTCGGGGGCTCGTCGGGTCCGGTCTTGGACCGTGCGAAACCGGGAGAGGGAGAGGGTGCGTCGGAGGGAATTCGGCTCGTCTGGGATTCGCGAAACTGAGAGAGCGAGGGGGTTTCGGCCTGGCTCCGTGCGAACAAAGGAGAGAGGACGAGCGGGAGAGAGGGGGCGTCGGTGGAGTGTTTGTGTCCGCCCGGAATCGCGCGAGAGAGAGGGACAGAGGGTGTTGGGACTGGCAAACCCCTGGAGCTAAGAGACCGAGTCCCGGAAAGGGAGAGGGTTGGCCGCACGAGAGAAAGAGAGGAGCCGGGCGTGAGAGCGGGAGATCGGGCGTGTATGCCCTAATCAATACCACTGCTCCCCCTTTTTTTACTTCAGTCCGGGGAGATCACGGGACTGAGCGCTGACGCCGCGGCACCAAATTTCGGGAAGATCAAGACCGCCGATTGCATTTTCGGATTCAGAAAACAAATTCAAATGTAGTAGAAAGTCGAGTAGGATTCAATTGAAATTGAATTTGGTTTATTGGGTAGAAATCAGGTCTACATTGGGTTCAATTCAGCCCAATTCAGGTTAATTCGAATTCGGCCCAATTCGATCAAGTTAATCCGATAATAATAATAGTAATAATAAAACAAACTCGAATTGATGTTGATTCGGGTTGAATCAAGCTCGACGAGGTCCGATCGACTCAATCGAACGTGCTCGATGGCAACTTAAGACAAAAACGAGGTCAACAAACTCCACCGCAACAGGTGCGGTGAACAATGGGAGAATCGTGCGTGTTGGCGTTGACCTCCTTATCCCTAGAAGGTACCACCACGAATAAGATTCACCAAGAAGATGCAATCCTACGATCAACCAAAGAGACTCGCTAGGAAAATGCAATCCTATGCTCAAATAGAAAGACTCGCTAGGAAGAATCCTACAACTGGCTAAAGAGAATCAAGAATCATGCAATCATACAACAAGCATGCGACTGGTGTCCCACCATGTTATGAACATACAATCACACAATGCTCATGCAATTATATATCAATCACATAATCATGCGACCCAGCAGTTGCATCATCAAATCACAATATTATATAGTCAAACAAACATCACATAACCATAATACATTCAACTAATCATATAGCAATAAGCCAATAATCAAGTCGCACCATAATCACACTATTATATAGTAATCACACAACCATGCGATAAGTATACAATAACATCTAATCATACCATACAACGTAATAGTAAGCAAATGATTGTGTAATGGTCACCAACAATCATATGAGAGTGCAATGATTATGCACTTCCACAATAATCAAGCAATCTTTATTATGATCACACAGTAATGCAACTATCTAATCATGCAATAGTGATGCAGTCATTTAATAACACATGGTTAAGTCATAACCACAACCATATAATACTCATACGATCACATAATAATTGTTTAGTTACATAGTGATTACCAAACCACACGATAAGCAAACAATCATTGAATGATCACACCACAATCATATAATCATGCCAATGATCATACACTCATAAAATAATTAAATCAATCATGCAATAATCACATTACAATCACATGATCATGCAATAACCACTCACTCACACAATAATTAATAAGTTATGCAATGATCACCCAATCATGCAAACATGGTGGGACAGAAGAAAGAAATAAACCCATCATTCGTCTGACCAAATCGAAACAACGAATGAAGAAGAATCAAAGCTCACTTGACTAAAACAGAATAGTGAGGAAGAGCTAAAGGAAGAAACTCAACTATATGCATATTCATACTGAAACAGCAGAATAGGAGAAGGAAGGGATATGAATTCTATGCCCACATGAAATTGAAACAAAACCATAAGGAGTCAAGGAAGATCCAACAATCACCTAGAACACATGTCTAAGATGATGTAAAGAGGAGCAAATTCAATCATCACTTGAAAATTATAGCAAATAGCAAAGAGTAACAATCATAAGGAAGTAAAGAAGAATAATCAAAGATAAGGAAATCATCTATCTGCCTGACCACGTCGCAACAGCAGCATAGAGAAAGGAAGAAGAATCCCACATCCACCTGACCAGATCGAAACAGTGAATGGAGAAAACTCAAGACTCACTTGACCATATTCGAAACAGTGAGTAAAGAGTAAGAAAAGGAAAGAGCCAACTTTCTGTCTGACCAGATCGAAACAGCAGAACAGAAGGAGAAAGAAAAATGCCCCAC
This sequence comes from Dendrobium nobile, assembly GCA_022539455.1. Classification (NCBI taxonomy): domain Eukaryota; kingdom Viridiplantae; phylum Streptophyta; class Magnoliopsida; order Asparagales; family Orchidaceae; genus Dendrobium; species Dendrobium nobile. The sequence continues at coordinate 6,573,929 of CM039728.1, read as the reverse complement.
ATTCACCTGACCATATCGAAACAGTGAATGGGGAAAACTCAGTGCTCACCTGACCAGATCGAAATAGTGAACAAGAGTAGAGTAAGGAAACGACTGTCTGCCTGACCAGATCGAAACAGTAGAACAGAAGGAAAAAGAGAAACGTCCCACATTCACCTGACAAGATCGAAACAGTGAACAAGAGTAGAGAAAAGTAAACGACTGCCTGCTTGACCAGATCGAAACAGCAGAACAGAAGAAAAAAGAAAAACGTCCCACATTCACCTAACCAGATCGAAACAGTGAATGGGGAAAACTCAGTGCTCACCTGACCAGATCGAAACAATGAACAAGAGTAGAGAAAAGTAAACGACTGCCTGCTTGACCAGATCGAAACAGCAGAACAGAAAAAAAAAGAAAAACGTCCCACATTCACCTGACCAGATCGAAACAGTGAATGGGGAAAACTCAGTGCTCACCTGACCAGATCGAAATAGTGAACAAGAGTAGAGCAGGAAATGACTGTCTGCCTGACCAGATCGAAACAGCAGAACAGAAGGAAAAAGTGATCCAACATCCACCTGACCATATTCGCAACGGCAGATGAGGATGACCCAATGTTTACCTGACCAGATCGAAACGGTAAAACAAAGGGTCGAAGAAAAGTCTAATGTCCACCTGACCATATTCGAAATGGTGGGACAAAAGAGGAAAGAGTAGTGAGGAATGCCTCCTAGGGACTCTGTCGGGCTCTCTCAACCAGAAAAGGGAGTTCACATTCGCCTGACCAGATCGCAACAGCGAATGAGAATGGCTCAAAATCCACCTGACCATATTCGCAACAGCGAATAATGAGCCCTCCCGAAAGTCTAATGTCCACCTGACCAAAATCGCAACAGTGGGACAAAAGCGGAAAAAGTAGTGAGAAATGCCTCCCAGGGACTCTGTCGGGCTCTCTCAACCAGAAATGGGAGTTCACATTCGCCTGAACAGATCGCAACAGCGAATGAGAATGGCTCAAAATCCACCTGACCATATTCGCAACAGCGAATAATGAGCCCTCCCGAAAGTCTAATGTCCACCTGACCAAAATCGCAACGGTGGGATAAAAGAAGAAAGTACACTCAACAATCACCCGACGCATATGTCGAGGTGATAAGAAGAGGACAAGGTAGTGAGGAATGCCTCCCAGGGACTCTGTCGGGCTCTCTCAACCAGAAAAGGGAGTTCATATTCGCCTGACCAGATCGCAACAACGAATGAGAATGGCTCAAAATCCACCTGACCATATTCGCAACAGCGAATAATGAGCCCTCCCGAAAGTCTAATGTCCACCTGACCAAAATCGCAACGGTGGGACAAAAGACAAAGTCCAACATTCACCTGACCAGATCGAAACAGTGAATGAGGACAACCCAATGTTCGCTTGACCAGATCGAAACAGCGAGACAAAGGGAGAAAGAGAAAGGGGGTTCAACATTCGCCTGACCATATTCGCAACGGCGAATGAGAACAGCTCAATATCCACCTGACCATATTCGCAACAGCGAATAAAGAGCTTCCCAAAGAGGTCTAATGCCTGCCTGACCACAATCGCAACAGCAGGGCAAAAAAGAGAAAAAGGATCCAACATCCACCTGACCATATTCGAAATGGTGAATGAGGATTACTCAATGTTTGCCTGACCATATTCGAAACGGCAGAATAAAGAGCGAAAAAGAAGTGAAGTGGCAAAAGGGGATCTCTTAAACAAAGAAATCCACCAGAAACATCAAATGAGAAATCTCTCCTACGGGTCTGTCCGTGGAGGAAGAATGACATGGAATGAAGATGAATAACCACATGAAAAATCAAGGCAAAGATAATATGACACCAATATGAGAAATGACATAACAGAACAATCACATACAGAAAGATCCAATGGGATGAATCCAAACTGAACAATGGAATCAGAACTTGAATGGAAGAGTGACTTCCAAAACAAGTGAAGCACCAACAACTTGAATGGGATAGTGACTCCCCATCAAGTGAACAGAAACTACCACTTGAGTGGGAGAGTGGCTCTCAAACAAGCGAACAAAATAAACAACTTGAATGGGAGAGTGGCTCCCAAACAAGTGAACAAAAACAACAACTTGAATGGGAGAGTGGCTCCCAAACAAGTGAACAAAACAACGACCTGAATGGGAGAGTGGCTCCCAAGCAGGTGAACAAAACCAGAACCTTGAATGGGAGAGTGACTCCCAAACAAGTGAACAAAGCAACGACCTGAATGGGAGAGTGACTCCCAAGCAGGTGAACAAAACCAACAGCTTGAATGGGAGAGTGGCTCCCAAACAAGTGAACAAAACAACGACCTGAATGGGAGAGTGGCTCCCAAGCAAGTGAACAAAGACTACAACTTGAATGGGATAGTGGTTCCCAAACAAGTGAGCAAAACAACAACTTGAATGAGAGAGTGGTTCCCAAACAAGCAAGCAAAATCATCAACTTGAATGGGAGAGTGGTTCCCAAACAAGTGAGCAGAAACAACCACTTGAGTGGGATAGCGGCTCCCAAACAAGTGAACAAGAAAACAACATGAATGGGAGTAGGAGAGTGGCTCCCAAACAAGAGATGGCGGCATAAAGATATCAAGATAAATAATGCACGCGAAATGGTTATTTCTAAGCAAGACAACGATAGCTCAAAACAACCAAGACTCCAAAAGAAAATGAAAGTGCAACCAAAAGGAATATTATATCAGTCCTTAAGAATAAGATATAATCAAATGTTAGGGTCCAAAGATTTTCATATATAAATTTTTCAAAAGAATAAGGTGAGTATTTAAATATACTCAATAGTGGAGCCACAAAGAGAAGTCAAATACCCACCAGTTAATTGAGAAAAGTTTGATTCACATAATTTTTCAAAGAGGGGAAATTTTATCAAAGAGTTAGAGTATTATTTTTCAAAATGAAAGATTTACCTCTTGATTATTTTGGTCCAATCAAAATGACATAAGGAACCAAATTTTAAAATTTCAATAAGAAATTGGTTGACTCCATCTAAACCCAAAAAGGTTAGGGATTTAAATTTTTACTAACCCAGTTTAAGCTCCCTACAAGCCAAACTGGGCTCTCTCCTTTATATGTATTTTTGAATTGAAATCTAATCCAAAAAGATCTAAATCAGAAAGAGAAATTAAATTTTCTCAATCTTCTTGCATGAAAATACCTTCATATCTAATAGAATATTACTGCATAATAATGAATCTAAAGTCATCATTTTCAAACTCAAGTATCAAGAACATCAAAGGACACATGAGTTTTCTGAGATTTAGAGATTTCTAAGAAAGGGGAGCCATTTACTTATTCATTTTGGGTCCACTTTGTGCCCATTTTAAAAACTTTGGCGAACATTGCGCCTCTCTTTTTTTTGGCGCACTTTGCGTATCTTTTCATTTTGATACACTTTGTGCATCTTTCATTTTTTTATTTTGGGTCACTTTGTGCCCTTTCCAACAATTTTGACGAACATTGCGCCTTTCTTTTTTTTTTCTTGTAATTGACTTCCTTTCTCAATCTCTAAAAGAAGATTTCTCAGTTGTAGAATTATCTTCCAAACATAAGAGAAGAAAACTCACTCTCTTATGTAAGGAAGAAAAATTCACAAAACAAACTCGATCCTATGATAAAATGAACCACTTGATTGAGAAAATTATGAAGTAGATCCATATGTATGCAAAGAATACCTATAAGATAGAAAATTTGCAAGCTAATAGAGAAAATTTTCATTTCTAAGCCCAATTCCAATTTGTCAAAGATTTTAGTTCAAAAATAAGGTCATCCCACACAAGGGATCGAGGGAGAGAACATACTCTTTTTTATGGATCATCATGAATATTCTTCTTTAAGTGTTCAGATGGGTCAACCAACACTTACTTCATATTTTAAATAAAAGAGAGGTAAAATTTTCATTAAGAAAAATAAGTCACTTTCTCTCTAAAGAAATTCCCTCAAAAGTTTGTCTTATATTTAAAACTCTCAAACTTTTCTCAAATTACAATTTTCTTTTGAAAAATTTATACATATCAAATTTAAGGACCCTTCCATTAAAGATCAAATTTGGATTTCATTTGGACTGATATGAATCAAGGTCATGTCTAAATGAGTTCGAACAAGAGAGATGATTGAAGCTAAAGTTTATGCCAAGGATATGAATCATATAATGAATGATAGAATAAAGATTCTCATTTGAAATGAGATGAATCAGGATTAAGCTTAAAAGAATTTCAATTAGGAGTTGATAGATATTGAAATTTTGATTTGAACAAAGAGAATTGAAATAGACTGATCTGGATTTGAATTTGAGAATTCAAAACACAGATCTAATAAACTCAAAATTTTAATTAAATCCTTATACATTAAAATGATCTACCCTTCATTAAGGATCAAGAGAAGATAGCAGAATAGAATATGGGAACTCAAACTAAGCACCAAATTAGGATTACCTACAGAAATGAGTAATACAACATCCAAAGATGGAGAGAGAAACCTGTCCCACCGTGGTCGCCAGAAATCTGTGGGTCTCCGAAAGGATTCTACTCGTGTGGTTCGAATGCAAAGGGTACGATCACACTATCCCGTAGGACAAAATGGTCGTAGACCTTTACAATCGACACAAGCAGGCCGATGGAAGAGCAGATGGAGTTATAGATACGATTAGCCATGGAGGATAGCGGCTTTCACCTACCAACCTCGATGGATAATAATATCTATAACCCTAAATTCACGAGATTTCCCCCATTCGATGCATCAACTCGAATGAGGTTTATTTAATTGTGGGGATCGATTTCCTACGGGCGCAAGCCCCCGTAGTTAATTACATCCTAAGCCTTGACTTAGGAAAACTCTCGATTAAGGACGATGTATTATTCACTTCTTAATTTGGTGCACAAAAAGAGTTCCTAAGTTCTATTCCAAAGAGTCTCTTCTATTTATCCTTAATGATGATTAGACCTTTTTGAATGGATAAAGGTGTAATTAAAATTTTGAGTTTAGAAGATCAAAGGAATCGGATTACTACCCTAAAAGAAACGACAGACTCAAGACACACAAGAAGTGAAAAGACGCAGTGAGGGGTGTACAATCTGGGCTTATGCTTGCCTGGAGTGAGCTGCCAGCTAACATCCTAAACACAATCAAACGTCCTATATGTATACAAGATAGGAAGGCTCTATCCTAGGAAATCAAGGATTCGCAGTTTAAAAGATTTCAATCAGGGACTCTATAATATGCAAAAGAATGTACCTAGCGCCATGTATGATGCATGAAACAGATACGAAATATCACTAGATCTATTGATGTGATGCATGTATGTAAGTGAAGCATAATGTGAGGTAAAATGTGTAAAAACAAATGCATGCATGACATTCAGAGTACAGAAAAAGTAAATAAACACACCCTAAGGATACCCTCCAGGCAAGGTACCCGCAAAGAAAAGCATTCAAACGGTGCCCATTGACACAAATAGGTGGCCTACTCTACAGGCCTAAATGATCCTAATGGTCTCTAAGGCTCACAGAAAAGAAAAGAAAGAAAAGGGGGGGGGAGGGGGGTATCGTACCCAAAACTGGAAAAGGCCAAAATGCTAGCGATGCCCACTTCGTGTGGGAAAACAACGATGCCCAATGGCACAAGTAGGTGGCCTACTCTACAGGCCTAAATGACCCTAATGGTCTCTAGGGCTCACAGAAGGGGGGGCAAGCTTTGACCTATAGGGCCAAAGCTTCGTCAGTGAACTAACCTAAGGCTGACTACCTAAACATACTAGAATACCTATCAGCAAGAAGTGTGTGATGTGAAGCAGTTCCGATATATAATTAAAGATTTATTTTTTTTGCAAGTTGCAGAAATTATACCTGACTGTATGTGGCGCTGCCACTTAAAAGCTTATAAGCAAACGGTCCCGTTTAGCTTTCGATCATTAAGCTCCAATGTACCTCGCAAGAAAAGACAACAGAGAAATATATATATGAGCGTAGATGCCGTTCAGAAAAGAAATGCAGATAAATAACAAAAATATAACTAATAGGAAATTAAATACAACTAACAGGAAATTTAATAATTGCATTTATAGAACATGTGTATGTAACAAGCATTGAATAACAAGAGAAAATGTGAGCCTAACCTAGAGCTAAAAGTAGTGTCTTAGAAAATCAATCTAAGTTTGTATATGTTGTGTAGTTTTGGATGGGTCATATGTAGGGAATTTTAATTATGATTGCTTTCATTTGATTTGTTAAAGGTTAAAAGAGAAATTTTAATTTAAGTTTAAATATTAGTATTTTAGGATTGATTTAGAGATTTTATTTTTAGTATTTGATTGATTACCACCTTTGTTTCACACCGAGGCCGTGAGGTTTATTTCACCCTCCTTGGGGCTAACTTAATAGCCTCGTAGGCCTGGGTTACCCAGTGGCAACCAATTTTTGTTGAATTACTTTTAGTTTGTTGTAAATTAGAAAAGAAATGTATATTATGTGATTTATTATCGATTGATGTTTGATTCAAATTATTAACAATTAATTAAGTTGAAAGTTTTGCCACTCCATTGAATTCATTCGTGGCGTTGTGCCACCATGCTCGAGGAACCAGGCCTCCTTAGAACACTTAGCCCCGCAGCTCGGAGTAGTCCATCCAATAAACTTCATCTTTGGAGTGATTGTTATATATTAAGGGGTTTGTTGACTGATTTTAAAAGGTTGATTTAAGATATTTTATTTTAGGATTTGATTGAATTATTCAATAGTTACAAATTAGAAAGAAATATGAATTAGGCAGTTTGTTATCAATTAAGGGATTAGATTAATTAAGTTTGCTATCAACTAGTTCGTGGCGTTGTGCCACCAGGCTCGAGGAACCAGGCCTCCTTAGGACACTTAGCCCCGCAGCCCAGAGTAGTCCATCCTAAAAACCAAGTTGATATAGTTGTATTAAAAGGTTTGTTGATTTGTTTTAAAAGATTAGCTTAATGTTTGATTGAATTTTAGGTGAGTTAGTAGATTCGGATTTTAGAAGATTTTTAGCTTAATGAATTTTAGTTTAGATTTGTTGTCCTAACTCAATCTACATCTTTTAAATTTTAAGTTCTTTATGAGTGGATTATTAGATTTGTTGGATCTAATTTAAGTTTTGTATTTTAGAGATTATGAAATATTAATTATGGTTCAAGTACAAATTAAGTGTTTTAGTGTATTTGTTAAACATTAAATTAAGATTAACTTTCATTGGTTGATTATTAGTGAGTTAAGGAATGCTAGATCTAGAAGAATGTGTCACTAAATTTAAGTTTTGATGTCTCTATTCTATAAGGAACATGCATCCTAAGTCTATATTATCTAAGACCCGGTCCTTAATTTTTGTCCTTAGATGTCACTAGTGTTATAGGTGATAAAAGGAAATGTTTTTCTAACCTTTTAGACATTTGCACATATCCAAAGATTTAGGAATCCATAAATGAAATAAGCCAATGAGTATAAAATTAGTAGAAATGCGAAAGTTAGAAAAAGAAAGGAAAGAAATACGACAAAATGCTAGAAAGAACGAATGGAAACTAAAATAATAAATGGAATGTTGGCATTTTATTATTGGGCACACTTCTTTGAAGTCAAGTGTGCCTCTAAAATAATCTTCTCCCTAATTCGATGTGATACGAATAAAGAAGAAGGTATTTTCAATGCCTTTTAATGTCCCCACATTCCAAACAAGGCACTTGAACGAGACTCAACTCAAACAACTAAACCTACCCCCTAAACAAAGCTCCAAACGACAAAGAGAAACAGCCTCTCAAAATAGACCTCTCACTCAAAACCCAAAACAACATGCTCTCACTACCCACAAATCCAAAACCATCTAGAAAAATAAGTGCAAGCAAAAAAAGAAGATAGCTTCCCTATGAAGTACTACCTCGTTCTAAAAAGGCACTGATAGGTCTACCACACAAAGCTAATCATAAAGCTAGAAGTCTCAAAATACTTCATGAAAAACCTCTAAATGAAATACTACACAAGATTTTACGCAAAGCATCCATGAAGATCTTTTGACACAAAACTCCACAGAAAAAGACCAACGATCAAGTGCCTCTATAACATTTAGAGTGGGGTGGAACTATAAGAACTCTCTAACAGGAAAAACTTCACAAGAGAAACTTTCGTTATAAAACATTCGCAAAACATATCATAAAATTTCGTAGCACAAAATAGTTTGTAAAGTTTTTCAAATAAATGTACCATCATGAAGTTCTCTAGTCATAGAACAAATCATAAAGACTTCTAACATGAAGAAATTTCAGGGGCACTGCTTTCTAACATAAAATAAACCATAATACATTTCTAATTATAAAACAAATCATAGCCCTTTCAAGTATAAGATACACCGAAGACTCTTTTCAACACATAACGAATCATGTCTTCCAAATATAGAGCAAAGTAATCTATCCCTCAAGTATAAGACAATTCGTAATATTTTCCAACATAAAGCAAATCATAAGATTTTTTCATATACAACAAATCATGAAAAATTTATTTCTATCTCAAAGCATAAGTAGTAAAAGAAGTAACAGAGAAAGATATAGGCCAATTGAAAGAGAAAAGATAAGGTTAGGGATGATAAGAGACTTCACACATGTTTGTCAAAATTCTATCTTTTACATAAACTCAATGCATAAACTCAAGCAAATGGAGAAGGAACAAGTTTCAGGAAGACATAGAAGTATTTCATCACCTATCAATTTTTCGTAACTAAGCACATCTCCCAACCATGCAAAACCACTACGAGTTCATGAAAAAAGCATAGTCATTTTAGCTGAACTTCCATTTCCGTAAGGAGAAATACAACATTTCCTACAAATTTTATTGCAAAAAGGCTACAGGTGCATGTGATGGAATTCTACAAAGAGACCCCAAATGAAATTAAGAGAAGAAAAGTAATCTCATTCTTTCCAAATTCGAAAAAAAAAAACATCCCAATACGATTGCCAACAATATTTTCATATAAAACTCGAGCAAGCAGAAAGAAAGCATCCCAAATTCATGAAGGCACAAAAACACTTGAAAGTTTTCCAACACAAAATGCTTTCCTATGACTCTTCAAGCTTTCCAAGAAAGCCCCCCCTCTTTCATAATTTATGCCAACAAAAATTTCAAGAGAAATCTTTAGCCCAACCCTGCCAATTTGCTTCCAAACAAAAATACTCAAAATTCTTTCTCATATGCAAGATACATAACGGATCAGAATCCCATTGTAAGTGAAACTTCACCAAGACTTGTGAGAAAACAACAACAAAGAGGTCATGCTTCTTTGAAACCAACAAAAATCCATAGATAAGTGATGATCCAGCAAAATTTTAGAGAAGACAAGCCCACCATCAAATGATTCTCTTTAGCCAAACATGCTTCCAACTAACTGTGAAAGTATACCGATATTTTGCTAAATGTCATTTATAAGTCATACTATCACTTCTCCATGATGAACGATAAACACAACATAAACCTTTTCAATATGAATTAAACCACCGCAAGAAAGATGAAGTAAGTATTATTTAAAGCCAACGTCAATGCTCACCTTTCTTTCCATGTTTCTAAGGAGATGCATGTCTCCTTAGTTTCCTACTACAATTGCTTTCTCAAATTCATCTCAATCAAGATAACCTCAATCACTCAAACTTCCTCCAAACAAAACTTTAACACAATAAAGGTCTCTTTGAGGCATTTCATCAAGTGGTCAACATACACTACTCAAGTAAAAAGATAAATGCTTTATGTTAAAGAAACTAAAGATACCATTCACGGGCAAGTAAGAAAGAAGAAGATCATAAGCTACCATTTGGTCACAAGTGAATAAGATTTGTCATGATGTCTCATGGCTTCCATAAATTTTAAATAAAACTAGGTATATGAAAGAGTTCTCGGATTTTTGCTAACAAAGCTCCACACAAAGTATTTAGGCAATCTCTAAGCATACTAGCTTATCATAAAAAAAAAACTCCAATGCAAGCAAAAAGGACTAAGTTCACTTTTGTAGCATTTCATCAAATACTTAATGTGCATGGTTTTATGTAAGAACAACATGATCTCTTACGATTTGCTTCCATTCACTCCTAAAAACTTCTAAACCATGTGACATAAAACAAACGTAGTCTCACATGCTAACTACCCATGATTTATACAATAGTTATCTCAACCATGTCATCTTATTGAACCTACAAGCAATGGATGGAAGAAGAAGGAAAAGCAGCATATGAAGAAGCCATCATATTTGGAGGTATATATGTAAACAAAAAGAAAGGTGCAGGCTTAGTTCATGTTCCCTTAAATACTTTTTTATTGAAGTAAACATCAACCAATGATATACTCATTCATTAAGAATCATTCCAGAATATTTTTAGATCACCTTTCAAACAATAAGCCCACTCCATAGACGATCCATTTCAAGGCAAAACAATGCAAACTCAAGCTCTAATTTCAGACTATTTCAAATAAATGAATAAGGGACAAAATCGTCATAGGGAACCCAGCACAAATCTAAGAAATAAATTAGCAATTTATCCATTCGTCTCTCTGAGCAAGTTCAAGTAGAACACCAACCTAAACTATTCCATCAATCATAAATGGAGAAATAGAGATATCCATGGTAAGAGAAGAAAGCTTTTGAAAGAAAGAAGAAGAAGCAAGAAATCTAGAAGAAGAAGAAGAAGAAGAAAGGGACAAAAGTTACCTGCTCGCGTCAAGAACAAAGCCAACGGTCAAGGCAAGAGCTCGGGTCGGCGTCGGCTAGGGCAGGGAAGGTGTCAGGTCCAGCTTGGTCCGAACAGAAGCGAGCATTGAGCTTCGGCTGGAGGGCGTCGGGGGCTCGTCGGGTCCGGTCTTGGACCGTGCGAAACCGGGAGAGGGAGAGGGTGCGTCGGAGGGAATTCGGCTCGTCTGGGATTCGCGAAACTGAGAGAGCGAGGGGGTTTCGGCCTGGCTCCATGCGAACAAAGGAGAGAGGACGAGCGGGAGAGAGGGGGCGTCGGTGGAGTGTTTGTGTCCGCCCGGAATCGCGCGAGAGAGAGGGACAGAGGGTGTTGGGACTGGCGAACCCCTGGAGCTAAGAGACCGAGTCCCGGAAAGGGAGAGGGTTGGCCGCACGAGAGAAAGAGAGGAGCCGGGCGTGAGAGCGGGAGATCGGGCGTGTATGCCCTAATCAATACCACTGCTCCCCCTTTTTTTACTTCAGTTCGGGGAGATCACGGGACTGAGCGCTGACGCCGCGGCAGAGTCCAAATTTCGGGAAGATCAAGACCGCCGATTGCGTTTCCGGATTCAGAAAACAAATTCAAATGTAGTAGAAAGTCGAGTAGGATTCAATTGAAATTGAATTTGGTTTATTGGGTAGAAATCAGGTCTACATTGGGTTCAATTCAGCCCAATTCAGGTTAATTCGAATTCGGCCCAATTCGATCAAGTTAATCCAACAATAATAATAGTAATAATAAAACAAACTTGAATTGATGTTGATTCGGGTTGAATCAAGCTCGACGAGGTCCGATCGACTCAATCGAATGTGCTTGATGGCAACTCAAGACAAAAACGAGGTCAACACTAGGTTGGGCTTAGTGTTCTATGAAACACTAAGACCCGTGTCCTAGCTAATGCAGTGCAAAACCTGAACTTATCCTGGCCTGGATTGGGGGAGCCAGCTAACCACCTAATCGATTTAAAACCATGATATCCAGTCAATTATGAAAGATGGGTGGGTGGTACAGTTATTGAAAATATGACTGACATCTAGAGAATTTCTTAAGTGGTCATGGACTTATGTGGGTCAGATGCTTCTAGCTAATGCAATTAAATTTTAATTGAATTGATTTCTAATGCAATGCATGCTAGTTGAAATGTCAGCTCATGAATGCTATAGAACTTTAAAAACAGGCTTATAGAAAATAATTTTTTGAAAAGACTGGGTCTCCCTAGGTCCGGCACTTCATCCTCATAGGCCAGATTATCCGGACTCAACTCGCAGGCAGGGAGATGTCTTATAACAAGGAGAGAGAAGATGCAGTAATATGCATGCGACCCCGGACGGTTCCGGCAGTTTCCTAGATTCGTTAAGTTTCTATGTTATTTAAACTTAAATTTTAAATTTTTGGTTATGAGTAGAAAAAGATTTTATAGTCCTTAAAGAGCCTAACGAAAATCCAGGCGAAAACAAAATCGGCATGCAGAAAAAGAAACCTAAGAAAAACAGGTAATTTCTACTGCACAATCAGTTAAACACATCAATATAAATCCAACAAATCAAGTAAATGTCCATAGGCCAACTGCCCTTTAATTACAACCCAGGGTATGCAGAAAGTAAAGTGGCCGGGCACCACTGCCAACAACCCGGATTTCTAAGCCTATGACAGACACCAATAACTTTAAGTGGGATATTGGGTCTTCAATCTTTAGCTTTTTGGATGTCTTCTCCTTGGACTCCTTGGAACTCTCCTCCTTGGACTCCTTGGGTTTCCTCCTTGGACTCCTTGGGTTTCCTCCTTGGACTCCTTGGAAATCTCCTCCTTGGACTCCTTGGATCCGTCGTGGCTTGAATATCCAAACGAAGAGACAATTCCCCCTTGATAGGGAGCATTTCCTTTTCTCTCTAGATATCTAAAGCCATCCAACTCGATCTTCCAATGAAAGAAGACTCTCCCCTTTAGGGATGCCTTCTTCTTTCAGAATCCGAGTTGGATAAGAATATCCCAACTCAAGATCGTTTTCACAACTCTTAACAATTATTACAAAATATTACATTAATTGAAAAGCAGAAAAAAATTCTAAAGGGACCTGCATGGTTATCCTAATAAAAATCCCAAGCAGTTTATATGAAAATAAAAGTGCTAACACCATTGACCCTGTGCCAAGCCATGCTCTTAATTTTGAGGGCTAAGCAGCTCCATCTGTGCAGTTATAATTATTAATTTTAGCCCTCATTTTTATTTAGGGGGAGCTGAGCAAGCACCTGCATAAAACATTATTAGAAATAATTATAATGCTCCCCCCTTTTATTCGCTTGAGCATGGCCACATACACGGAAGAACAACATATATATATATATATATATATCGCGCTCCTAACCTAGGGGTAAATCTAGCGCTCATCACATCACAGAGTGCAATAAATATAAGCAAACACACCAATCATTTTTCAAAACAGCATGCAATGAAATTCGAGAAAGCTCCGGCACACAGCAGAAAAGTAAAACCCAGCGGCCTAACCTAGATCTAGAAGTGGTGCCCTAGCAAATAATCCTATGTGTGTGTAAGGCTGATGTGGTTTGGATGGTTCATAAGAATGGTGGTTAGTTAAAGTTATCTAGAGTTCAGATTTGTTGGGGGTCTAAAAGGGATATTTTAGTTGAAATTCAAATATTAGTGAATTAGAGTTCATTTTAATTGTTTTAGTTTGTTGATCAATTTTAGGAGCTTAGGGTAATGATATTTGAAGTTAAAGTTATATTAGCCAATTTTGGAAAGTTTTGGGTCCTCCTAGAAACTAGGCTAAGGGTCCAAAAAGTCACTATGGGAAAAAGGCTAAGTCTGAGTCTCCTAACATTCTAGGAAAATACTAGACCTTAATACGAGTAGTTAGACAGGTCGTTCACTAAAATCGGAGTTTTCTAGGCAAAGTTATGAATTTTCTAAGTCTCGGGCCCTAAATGAACTACGGTTGACCAAAAAGTTGAATTTCTAATCTAGGTCAGCTTCTGGAAACTTAAAATTTTTAATAAATACTAGACCCTAATTGGAGTCTAATGCAAGTAAGTTTACCTGATTTGGAATTTTTTACAATTAGTTATGGATTTCTAAAGATCGGGGTATTTAAGGGAATTTTCTAAATTTCCTACTAAAGGGCCTTTTTTATTGTTTTGCTTCAAATCAACTCCAAACTGATTGGAATCACTCACAAATGTCAGGAATGACCAGAAAAAGTGTTCCCAAGTGTTTGGAGAAGATTTGGGATTTTTAATAATTCTTAATGATTTTTTAGGGCAAATCGGTGAATTCCACCTATGGTCAAATTAGGGGTCAACCTGAGGTCAAACTAGGGAGCCCTATTTATCTAAGGTCAAAGATCAGATTCTGGTCAGTTTGAGGTATTATGGGTAATTTTCTGACCTAAGGTGTATTTATTATAATTTTCGGAAGGTCTCGGGGCCTTATTTAACTAGTTAATTAGGATTAGTTAACTAAGGGGTCTAAAGACTCCTAAAAATTCCTAGAAAATTCTGAGAGGTTTCAGATGTCACTAAGTTTAAGTGTTGAAGTTTTCGTGTCAATTCGGGATCTATCCTAGCTCCTAGAAAACTTCTAAATTCGCTAGACAGATCCTTAATTTTTATCCTTAGGGTGTCACCACGTTGTAGGAGTTTAAAGTGATGTTTAGTCTAACCCTTCAGGTAATAAATGCATGAGAGTACAAGAATGAAATAAACACGCCATGTCTTTAGATCTAGGAGAACCTAAACTAAGTGCTCGTGGTGCGACCTACACATGCAATCTACAAAAAAAAAAGGACAAACACCTAAAGAAAGGATTGGTGAATGATTGAAACTCAATCACTCACTAATCCTCTTCCCCGTGATTGCTCTTCATATCTAGGATCCATGCCTAAAATTTCATGAAATAGCGGGTCTCCCAAAGTTAGGATTTAGGTATCAGTAGTTTTAAAATAATTTAAAAATACTTATAGATATAAATATATTTTTAGAAAATAAAAATAATTAAAAATAATTCAATTCATAATATATAAGTATAGGGAGACCCACTAACCACCCTAACAAAGTCTCAAAAGATTTGAAAATAGTTTGTATCCTGAAAATAATGTTATAATCAATATTTAATATCAAAGATACTCGAATAATCGAATCCAAATAGTGATCTGTCAAAACAGCCAAAATCAGGGGCTGGAAATAGTTTCAAAGCATAAAGCTCGCTTTTCTGAAAAGAACAAGGGGTTACACGTCAAAATCCGACTTAAAACGACGAAGATACGAATTTCTGAAGTTTAAATATAATAAAATAGTATTTTAAAATATTGTCAATTCACTATTTTTGTAATAACAGCAAATACATACATACTTTTTATCTGAAAATAGTCTTAAACTGTGCAGAATTCAAAATACACCCAAAACAATGTGCTGTGCATCAAAATCCGACTTAAAACGAAGAAGTTACGCAATTTCGAAGTTTAAAGGCAATAATTAAATAATTTTAAAATAATGCAGCTGGCTGTTTTGAAAATAATTGCACACATACCCAAAAATTTCAAGTAAAACTGGCTCCAGAATGTGCAGAATCCAAATACGTTCAAGTCAAGGTGCTGTGCTCAAAAATCCGAGTTGAAACGGGAAAGTTATGATTTTTCAAAGTTTAAAGGGCATTAAAGGCTATTTTAAAAAATAATTTCAAAGAAATAATAATAATAATAATAATAATAATAATAATAATAATAATAATAATAATAATAATAATAATAGTAGTAATAATAATAGGTTATTATTTCAAAATAATATTACTCATAATAAATAACTATAACTAAGTAATTAAATGATAACAATATAATAATAATAATTATATAAAAAATAATAACTTAAATAATAATTAAAAAAAGGCATTTTACTGTTTAATAAACAATTAAAATATATATATATATTATTTTTATAATAAAAAAATTTATACTATAGAGGACGACGATACGAGTCCAACGAGGTATTGTGCGCAAAAATCGGAGCAAAAATGAATTTTCTGTGAATTTTTGAAGTTAAAATAGGTTTAAAAATAAATAAAACATTTTTTTATTCAAAATCGGCGGCGGCAGGCCACGTGGCGCGATCCGGCTCGCTCCCGTAACTGCGGACGTGGTTTCCAATCATTGGCGATGATTGCGCGACAGCGTAATCATCGCCAATGATTGGCAGACGACGCGGCGGCTGACTTATCCGAGTCAGCAACGTGCTGCGTCGTCGGATCTCCCGCGTTTTGGATCAACGGGTGAGATCGCGTCGGACAGAGGGATTGACCGCGGGATCGGATCCGCGGTCGGATTGAAGTCGCGGAACGGCTCAATCTCAGCCGTTGATCATGAGATCAACGGTTGCGATCCAGCCCAGACGGACGAACAGCCGAATCCGAGCCCTATCCCATTTTTCGCCTCGTTCTCTCTCGATACTCCACTAAATTTCATGAAATTTTAAACTCGATATCTAGACACGAACAGAAATCATGGGGACGTGATATCTCAATCTAAAACACACTATGTAAGATGCTATTTAACTCGAAGTGTTCTAACTAGGGTTCGCAATTTTATCGAAAATACTCGATGAAATCGAGAGATCTCTAGCTTGTTGCACTTGTAGACTGTCCACGCTCCTAATTGCAGAAGAAACCACGAGCTCTCGACGTCTGGATCAACGGGAAAACTCCTTGGAAGTTTCACGCTCTCGGGTCGTCGGAGAACTCGCCGCCGGCGGCTTGGGACGGCCGGGATCCGATTGGGGATGAAGGTAGAAGTCTCTAGGAATCCTCACAAGAAATCTCATAGCAAGAGGAGGCCTAGAGCACGAGCAAGAAGAAAAAGATCCCTTCCAAACCTAAATTTCTCCTATTTAAACTCCTAGACCTAAGGGGAACGGCTAGGATTGCATCATGATCAAATTAGGAGGGAAATTAGAGGGATTAGGCCGTGGTTTTGAATTTCCATGCATTAAGAGCCATTAAACCCATTAATTATGTCTTAAATTCACATAAATAGGTCATATTAACCTATTAAAGGCTTTGTTTGATCAAGTCAGAGTTTGACTTGGTCAAACCAGTCAAAATAGGTCAATGGGGGAAGAGATCAAGCCATGAAAGTGATTGGATTCGATTTTAAATGGATTTGGGCCCTTAATGGGCCTAATGGGTCAAAATTGACCCATTAGGACTTGGGTTGACCAAGTCAAAGGTTGACTTGGTCAACTCAGTCCACCATGCCCAGGAGTTTGACAAATCAAGGTCAACAATATCAAGTCATTTATGATAGATGGGTGGGTGGTACAGTTATTGCAAATAGGACCAACATCTAGAGAGTTTCCTAAGTGGTCCTGGACTTATGTGGGTCAGATGCTCCTAGCTAATGCAATCAAATCTTATTTGGTTGGTTATTAATGCAATGCATGTTAGTTAAATTGTCAACTCATGAATGCTATAGAATTTTAAAAACAGGCTTATAGAAAATAATTTTTTGAAAAGACTGGGTCTCCCTAGGTCCGGCACTTCATCCTCATAGGCCAGATTATTCGGACTCTACCCGCAGGCAGGGAGATGTCTTATAACAAGGAAAGAAAGATGCAGTAATATGCATGCGACCCTGGACGGTTCCAACAGTTCCCTAGATTCGTTAAGTTTCTATGTTATTTAAACTTAAATTTTTAGAGATTAGTTATGAGTATAAAACATTTTATAGTCCTTAGAAGAGTCTAATGGATTCCAGGCGAAAATAAAATCGACATGCAAGAAAGAAACCTAGAAAAAGCAGGTATTTCTACTGCACAACCAGGAAAGCACATCAATATAAATCCCAAAATAAATCATCTAAATGTCCATAGGCAAACTGCCCTTATTACAACAAGAATTTACAGAAAATAAAGTGGCCGGGCACCACTGCCAACAACCCGGATTTCTAAGCCTATGACAGATGCCAACAACTTTGAGTGGGATATTAGATCTTCAATCTTTAGCTTTCTGGATGTCTTCTCCTTGGATTCTTTGGATCACACCTCTTTGGGCTCCTTGGATCTCACCTCCTTGGACTCCTTGGATCTCTACTCCTTGGACTCCTTGGATCCGTCGTGGCTTGAATGTCCAAACGAAAAGGCAATTCTCCCCAGCAGGGGTGTATTGCCTTTTCTCTTTAGATATCTAAAGCCATCCAACTTAGTCTTCCAAATGGAAGAAGACTCTCCCCTTTAGAGATATCTTCTTCTTTTGGAATCCGAGTTGGATAAGAATATCCCGACTCATAGTTGTTTTTACAACTCTTAACAATTATTACAAATTTTACATCAAATATAAAATAGAAAAATTCTAAAGGACCTGCATGGTTATCCTAATAAAAATCCCAAGCAGTTATATATGAAAATAAAAATGCTCAAACCATTGACCATGTGCCAAGCCATGCTCTTAATTATGAGGGCTAAGCAGCTCCATCTGTGCAGTTATAATTATTAATTTAGCCCTCATTTTATTTAGGGGGAGCTGAGCAAGCACCTGCATAAAATATTATTAGAAATCATGATAATGTTCTCCCCTTTTATTAGCTTGAGCATGGCCACCTGCACTGAAGAACAGTTTATATATACATATATATGACGTTCCTAACCTAGGGGTAAATCTAGCCCCCATCACATCATCCATAGAGTGCAGAAAAAGTAAGCAAACACACCAGCAATTTCAAACAACATATAATGAAAACTATGGAAAGCTCCGGCACACAACAGAAAAGTAAAACCCAGCGGTCTACCCTAGATCTATAAGTGGTGCCCTAACAAATAATTCTATGTGTGTGTATAGTTAGTTTGGTTTGGATAAGTCATACGCAGGATAGTTAGTTAAAGTTATCTAGAATTCAAGTTTGTTGGGAGTCTAAAAAGGATGTTTTAGTTGAAATTCAAATGTTAGTGGATTAGGGTGCATTTTAATTATTTCAGTTTGTTGATCAATTTTAAGAGCTTAGGATAATGATATTTAAAGTTCAAGTGATATTAGCCAATTTTAGAAAGTTCCAGGTCCTCTTAGGAATTAGACTAAGGGTCCAAAAAGTCACTATAGGAAATAGGTCAGGTTTGGGATTTATAATATCTTAAGAAAATACTAGACCTTAATATGAGTAGTTAGACAGGTAGTAGGTTGAAATTGAAGTTTTCTAGGCAAAGTTATGAATTTTCTAAGTTTCGATCCCTAAATGAACTACGGTTGACCAAAAAGTTGACTTTCTAATCTAGGCCAATTTTTGGAAACTTAATATTTTCAATAAATACTAGGCCCTAATTGGAGTCTAATGCAAGTGAGTTTACCTAATTTGGAATTTTCTACAATTAGTTATGAATTATCTAAATATCAGATAATTAAAGGAATTTTCTGAATTATCCATTAAAGGGTTGTTTTTACTATTTTGATCCAAATCAACTCCAAACTGATTGGAATCACCCCCAAAGGTCAGGGATGACCTAAGAGGATATTTCCAAGTGTTTGGAGAAAAGTTTGGATTTTTAATAATTTTTAATGAATTATTGGGGGCAAAATGGTAAATTCCACCTATGGTCAAATTAGGGGTCAACCTGAAGTCAAACTAGGGAGCCCTATTTTTTTAAGGTCAAGGATCCTATTATGGTCAGTTTGAGGTATTATGGGTAATTTTTTAACCTAAGGTGTATTTATTATAATTTTTGGAAGGTCTCAGTTCGCTAGAAAATTCTGAGAAGTTTATGATGTCACCAAGTTTAAGTGTTGAGGTTTTCATGTCAATCAGGGTTCTATCCTAGCCCCTAGAAAATTTCTAAGTTCGCTAGACATGTCCTTAATTTTTGTCCTTAAGGTGTCACTACGTTAAACGGGTTTAAATGGAAGTTCACGCTAACCCTTGAGGTAATAAATGCATGGAGTACATAAACAAAATAAACACGCCATGTCCTTAGATCTAGGAGAGCCTAAACTAAGTGCTCGTGGTGTATCCTACACATGCAAACTACGAATAATAAGAAAGTAGAGACACCTAAGGAAATGATTAGTTAATGATTGGGACTCATCCATTCACTAATCCACTCTCCATGATTATTATTCACATATAGAAGTCAAGTTTAAAATTTCATGAAATAGCGGATCTCCCAATATTAGGGGATTTAATTATAGGTAGTTTTAAAATAGTTTAAAAGTACTTATAAATATAAATATATTTTCAGAAAATAAAGTAATTAAAAAAAATAAGTCAATTCATAATATATAAGTATAGGGAGACCCACTGACCACCCAATCAAGGTTTCAAAATGGTTTGAAAATAGTTTGTATCTTGAAAATAATTATTATACTAATTAAGTAAATAATAATTAAATAATCAAATAATGCTTCAAGACAGAAATCTGCCAAAATAGTAAAAATTAGTGGCTGGAAATAGTTTCAAAATAAAATACGCATTTTTATGAAAAGATTGAGGGGTTATACGTCAAAATCCGATTTAAAACGGCGAAAATATGATTTTTCGAAGTTTAATACAAAAATAGGATATTTTTAAAATAGTGCTGTTTTGCTGTTTTGAACATAACTGCAGATAAACCTGAAATTTTTTAACCAAAAAGGTCTCAAACTGTACAGAATTTAAATACGAACAAAATAAGGTGCTGTGCATCGAAATCCAACATAAAACAAGAAAGTTATGCATTTTCGAAGTTTACATACAATAGTTAAATATTATTTAAAAATAGTGTTATTGGCTGTTTTCAAATTAACTGAAGACATATCAAATATTTTTGATCAAAACCAACTTTTATGTGTGCAGAATTCAAATACGTTCAAATCAAGGTGCTGTGCGTCGACAGCAGATTCAAAACGGGAAAGTTATCAATTTTTGAAAGTTTTGATACAATAAATGAGTTTGAAAATAATTAAAAAATAAATAATGTTTAAAAATAATTATCAAACATAACATGAAATAATACTTCAATAGTTTTAAAACTTTAGGTAATTTAGAAATACAAACTAATAGTAGTATTCTAATTATTAATGATATTTTAACTAATTTAACTAATGAATTAATTAGAAAAATACTTAACTATTTAAAAAATACATTTCTTTTTCTAAATCAACATAATAGCAATAATAATAGTAAACAAGTACAAATCAGTGACAAAAATGAATTAAAATAATATAATTATTACTATTATAAATAAAACAAGAATATTACAATATAATAATAATAAAATAATTTTAAAAAAATATTTTTAAATAATACTTTAACTGTTTTTAAAATAACTTAAAATATACATATCATTTTTATAAAAAAAATTTTTACCATGTAGGGAATGAAAATACGATCAAAACGAGGTATTATACGCGAAAATCGGACGAAAAACGAATTTTTGATGAATTTTCTAAGTTAAAATAGGTTCAAAATAGGATTAATGTTTATTTTAACTAAACCGTACGACGGCATCCACGTGGCGACTCCTCACTGGACGGCTCGGATTCACGCGGCGGCGGCAATCACGGGCAATGATTGGCGCCGCCGCCAATCATCACCCAATGATTACGGCGGCTCGGTGGGCCACCCCGTCATCCACTAATCCACGTCAGCGGGAGCGTGGGACGTCGGATCGCCCGCCTTAAGCAGCAGACGGCTCAGATCGAGCCGTGCGATCAGCCGATCCGCGGGATCGGTCGATTCATCGGACGGAACCTCCGTCCGACCGTATCCCAGCCGTTGATCGCGAGATCAACGGGCCAGAACATCTCATGCATGAAGCCGGCCAGACCGAAGGCTTATGGGTGTTTTTTGCTTCGTTCTCCCAAACGGCTCGACGAAATCTCATGAAATTTTAACTGTATATTCTAGTCATGAAGGGCATTCATGGAGGTATATTTTTATGGTTTTGTATGCATTATATCGAAAGTTATTTAGATCTAAGTGTTATATATAGGGTTTGCAATATACCTCAATCCACATGGTGGATTCGAGAGATCTTGGGCTCGTTGGACTCGTGGATTCTCCAGGAACAAATCTCTAGTTGATACCGAGCTCCAACTCTCCTTCGATCGAGCGGGATTCGTGTAGAAAGGGTTTCACACTCAGGTTCACCGGACTTCTCGTCGTCGGCGGCTCGAGCAGGTCGGGATCTGGTCGGGAAAGGTGGAAAAGAGTCGTGGAAGCACTCTCACAAAATCTCAGGGCCTGAGGAGCTCTGGAGAGCAAGAGTCAAAAAGCACTCAATTCGACCTAATTTTTGCTATTTAAATCTCATAACCTTCTAATTGACGGTCCAGATCTAATCACTCATTAATTGGGAGGGAAATAGGTCGGTTTTGGCCGGGGTTTTCAATTCAAAACAAAGGGGGGCTTTAAATGCCATTAATTAGCCATTAATCTCATTCAAATAGGTGATTATGACCTGATTTGACCAAGTCAACGCTTGAATTGGTCAAATCAGTCAATTAGGTCCAATGGGAGTGAGGTTCGAGCCATGAGGAGGTTTAGATTGGATTTAAATCGATTTGGGGCTCTAAATAGGCTAAGTGGTCAACCCTGGTTGACTCGGTCAACTGGGTTGACCCAGGGTCCAAGTTCAGGCTCAACAGACTCGACTCGAGTCACTGAACCCATGGGAGAGGGACTTGGGGTCTAGCTTGGTCAATTTGACCAAGTCAACCCTTTGACCAAGGGTCTGGGCAAAATCGAGGTCAATAATTGCACTTTGAGATCTAGGTGCTTTCATTTTCATATGATCAACTAAAGTAAAAAAAATCATTATTCATCACATTTTTATAAAGTTCATATTAAATATAAATTTAATAGATGACGAACTAAAAGTAAAATAACTCAGATATCTCTGTTGACCTTTAATTTGTCAGAATGTTAGATCAAAGGGTTGGCCTGGTCAAATTGAGCAAGCCAGGCCCCAAGACCATATCTCTTATATTTAGTGGGTCAAGCCAAGTCTGTTGAGCACAGACTCAGACCCTGGGTCAACCTAGTCCCAAATTGACCCAAATTCCTTCCATTTCATTTCAAATCAATTCCATACTCCCTTGGCTCAAATTCTCTCCTCCCCTGGACTTAGTGGGCCAGACCCAACCCATTGAGCTCAGATAAAAGCCCTGGGTCAACCCAGGTTGACCCGTTTAGCCCATATTGAACCCAAACCAGTTTTAAAATAATTCAACCCTATCTCTTGCTCAAACCCCCACCCTCTTGGGACTTGCTGACTAGGTTAACTAGGACAACCACTGACTTGGTCAACCCAAGTTTCCCTTGGTCAAATTTGACATATTCAGGTTAAATTAATGACATTTAAAGCCATTATTGCCTTCCTTTCTAATCCCTAATGCAAACCACGGCTAGGGAGTTTGAATTTCCCTCCTAAATCAATCTAGATTTGATCCTAGCCATCCCCCTTGAACTCTAAGCCTTAAAATAGAGGAAGTTAGGGCTTCTAATGGACCTTTTTGCTATTTTCTTTCTTCCAAGAGCCCCCAAGCTCGAGCCTTTACTTGTGTGAGCTCCTTGGACTCATCTTCACCTTCCTCAATTAGATCCACCATCAAACACCAGCCGGCGACGAGATCTCTGACCAACCGAGCTCTCAAACATTCGAAGTCGATTTTTGTTCGATCAAAGGAGCTTCAAAGCTCGGATCAACTAAGGAATTATGCGTGGACAATCAATAAGTGCAACAAGCCCAAGATCTCCGGAATCCACCATGTGGATTGGGTAAAATCACAAACCCTAGTCTAGGACACTTAAGGTTAAATATTTTTTCACACAACGCTTTCTAGACCGCAAAAATAGTACCCCATTAATGCTCTTCATACAGGCTATATGTATTTAAACTTTTGTAAATTTTGGTTGAGTATATCAAGCAGATGGTCCAAAATATCATCTTTAGGTTTTTTCCAAATTTGCATCCAAGACAAATTTTATGGACCATTGATTACTTGATCAACGGTCTGGATTAAGTTGTATCATGGTCCGTTCTAACCGCGTGGTTTGCTCGATTATCTATATCTCGGTCCGGCTTAATCCCAGTCATCCAATCTACATGGTGGGAGATCAAACGACCCCCATCCTGTGTCTACGTGGATAAGTAGGTTGCGCATGGGCCCACCACCGAGGCAATGATTAGGAAATCATTGCAGATTCCCGCAATCATCTCCAATCATTGGTAGCTGCTACCATGATTTGACTAGCCAATGACGCCTCACCATGTGGTCCCTACCACCGCGATCGATTTTAAATTTTATTTTATATGTTTTCTTCTAAAATAATTTTAAATTTTAAAAAAATACATATTATATATCATAATTTTTAGAAAAATACATACATTAATTTAAAAATAATATCTATTTAAAAAACTTATATATATATATATATATATATATATATATATATATATATATATATATATATATATATATATATATATATATATATATAATATATATATATATATATATATATAACTAAAATTACTTTTATTATTATTATTATTATTAGTCTCTTTTATTATTATTATTTTATTATTGTTATTATTATTATTATTATTATTATTATTATTATTATTATTATTATTATTATTATTATTATTATTTGCTATTTTATAATGATTATTATTATTACTATTATTATCCTTATTTCATTATTATTATAACTTTATTATTTTTTGTATTATTCCCTTCTAATTATAATCATTATTTTCTTTTAATTATTATTATTTCCTTCTAATTATGATTGTTTTATTTTGATTTTCTTATTATTATTATTATTATTATTATTATTTTTATTATCATTATTTATTTATTATTAGTCTTTATTATTATTATTATTATTATTATTATTATTATTATTATTATTATTATTATTATCACTATTATTTTGAAATTATTTTTATTATAAAATTATTATTATTTTATTATTAATATCATTATTATATTATTATTTATTTCATTATCTTATTTTTATTAATACTTTTATTATTATTATTATTTTAATTATAATTATTTTGACTATTTTTATTATTTTATTATTTTCATTATCCATACATCATAACTATTATTACATTTTTATATTATTATATTATTATTTTTATTATTTTTTCTATTATTATTATATTATTATTTTTAATTAATTATTATTATTATTATTATTATTATTTTTATTAATTATATTTATTATATAATTATTTATTATTTTAATTTATTTTAAAACCCTTTAATTATTATTAAACTTTAAAAATTCATAACTATTTCATTTTCAATCGAATTTCAGCATATGATACCTCAAATTTTTTAAAAATTTATGAATTTTAATTTAAAAATTATTTTTAGAAGCTAAAATTTACTTTTCTATTTTTTTATTTTATTTTATTAATTAAGCCATTGATATAATATTTAAATAATTTTTATGTTAATTATTTTAAAATTACCAATCTATTTTTTATATTTTTGAATCTTCGTTTGAGTGACCAGTAAATCTCCCCTATATTTATGTACTTTTTATAAATTTAATTATTTTTTAATTACATTATTTTCTAGAACCTATTTATTTATTATATGTATTTTAAAATTATTTTTAAATTACATATTATTAAATTTTCTAATTTTGGGATATCCACTTTATGAAATTTTAAGCATGAATTATACATGTGAATATCATTCATGGGGAAAAGATTAGTTGATTGTTGGGTTCCAATTCTTCACTAATCATACCATTAAGCATGCATTAGTTCTTACTTTATTATCTTCTACATGTGTGGGTTGCACAAACATCTAGTTTAGGTTCTCATAGATCTAAGGACTTGGTGTACTTATATTTGTATTGCATTCCCTTTATGTTACCCCAAGAGTTAGTTTAAAACTCAATTTAATATCACTAAACGTAGTGACACCCTAAGGATAATAATTAATGACCCGTCTAGCAAACTTAGAAAAAATTCTAGGAGCTAGGATCGATCCTCGATTGACATGAAACTTTAAATACTTAAACTCAGTGACATCCTAAATCTTCTTGAATTTTCTAAGATTTTTTAGAACCATTTACACCCCTTAATTAATAAACCCCAATTTACCCATTAATTAAGCCTGATAACTTCAAAAATTTTTAATAAATCCATTTCAACTTATAAAATTACCTAAATATCTCAAAATCTTTAGAATTTAACACTTAACATTAGATAATTAGAGCTCCTTAATTGGAATTCAATTTGGACCCTAATTTAAATTTAACTAAGAATCACCCTTTTAATTAAATAAATAATTAAAAAATATTAAAAATTTCAAAATTTTTGTGAACACTTGGGAACATTTATTTAGGTCATTTCTGACCTTTGGGGGTAATTCCAATCAGTTTGAAGCTGATTTGGACTAAAACCTCTAAAACACCTCTTCATTAAATAATTTTAATAATTCATTAAATACCCAAACTTTGAAAATTCATAACGAATTCTAGAAAAATACAAATTGAGCAAGTTAAAAGGCATTACAATCATATTAAAATTTAGTATTTATTAAAAATATTAGAATTCCAGAAATCAACATAATTTAAAAAGTCAACTTTCTAGTCAATTATAATAACTAGTTAGGGTCCGAAACATCAAAAATTTATAATTTGAGCTAGAAAACTTCAAATCCATCAAACTAACAGTCTAATTACTCAGGGTAAGGTCTAATATTTAATAAAAATATGAACTCCCCTAGAATCAACCTATTTCTAAAAATGACTTTTTGGACCTCCTTAACCTAATGATAGGTGGACCCCGGATCTTCTAAAACCCGCTAATGCAATTTAAAACTTCAAATAATACTACTCTAAGTATCAAAATGAACCAACCAACTGAGCTAATTAAAAATGGATCCTAATTTATTAATATTTAAACTTTAATCAAATTCTCCTCCTTTGACCTTCAACAAATCTGAACTCAAAACAACTTAAACTAACTACCCGATATAGGACCTACCTAAAGCCACACAAGCCTACTTCAAATACATTAATTTATTTTCTAGGACACCACTTCTAATCCTAGGCTAGGCCGGTGCTTTTCTTTTTCTGCTTTTGGTGTTGTGACGCTCTTGCATGTGGCACATGTGCTGTTTGTATTGATTTGATGTGATTGCTTATTTTATTACTGCACTTCCATTATCTATAATGTGATTAATTATGTGTTAGACCTACCTCTAGGTTAGGGGTGCTTTTAATACTAATGATATCTTATGAAGGTGGCCATGCTCACATAGCACTAATAGAGGGGGCAATAATCATTAAGCTTTAAAACTAACGACATTTTTTGCAGGTGCTCCATAAATTGCTAAAGCCCCTTCCCTAAAATTCTGTTCGTTTGATTGCTCGTAGGGAAAATAACTAATCAGATCGTACAGTACGAAGTAAAATCGTACCGTACGATCAGTTTTAAAAAACATGAATTTTAAACTCTCCCCGGTGTGTGTGCTCAGTTACTCAATTACAATCACACTCTCTCAAACTCAATAAAATGGAAAATACATACTTCAATTACAATAAACCTTAAACTGATTTTGATTTGAAATCTTCAACAATCCTAAGTGATTTTCTTGAAATATTAGTACACACAAGAGCAAAATTATTCTTTCAAAATATGTTAGGAGAAATAATAATTAAATTAATAATATTTGGAATCATCAAAAACATACATGTTGCAAGAATATCAAACATGCAAAACTAAGTAGCAACTATCTCAACAAAAGTGCCACCCAAACCCATAGCGCCCTCTAACGCTGAAGTGCCACTACTGGACCACCGCCTAACACCGGAGTGCTGTCAAACCACTACTTGAGGCCTGAACTTTTGCCGGACCACCACCTGACGCTCGGAGTTCTGCCGGAGTACCTCCCAACTACTACGGTCTTTCTGACCCCGATCTCCTGCCAACTATGGTCTTTCTGACCCTAGTCTTATGCATACTACAGTCCTTTCGACCTTCATCGCCTACTATGGTCCTTCCGACCTCCCTCGCCAGAAAATGGTCTTTCTGACCACGCCACTCTCCTGCTGACTACGGCCCTTCTGATCTCCATCGCCCACTACGGTCCTTCTGACCTCCCTAGCCAGACAACTGTCTTTCTAACCATAGCCTCCTGCTGACTACGATCCTTCTGACCTCCCTCATCCACTATGGTCCTTCTGACCTCCATCGCCAGATAAAGGTCATTCTAACCCGTCTCCTGCCCTGCCGACTATGATCCTTCTGATCTCTCTCATCAGACAACAGTCTATTTGACCCTAGTCTCCTACCTACTACGGTCCTTCTAACCTCCGTTGCCTACTACGGTGACCTCCCTAGCCAGCTATGGTCTTCCTGACCCCGGTCTTCTGCCGACTACAGTCCTTCCAACTTTTGTCTCCTACTACGATCTTTCAAACCTCTTTCCTATCTACTATGGTATTGTCAACCAAATAAATATGTCTACATTGATTATTGTGACTCCCACCATATAATGCGCTCTATATGATGTAAATTTGTGACATTAAGCCAAAGCCTTTCCCAAAGAAGGGCCTCATTTGTAATCAACTATAAAGACTAGTAGATTCTTTCAAATTGGGCCAGACCCTGTGGTTTTTCCCCTTTTCAAGGGTTTCCACGTATAAACTCTGGTGTCTCTTATAAATGTTGCACCCTCTTTCTTTCATCTGCTTGTGTGTTGGATCTTCGTATAACACTAAGACGTTAAACTATATAAATTTCTACTGCCATGAATATCAATGATGCAACATTATATAATTTATATATATATTTTTATATATATATATATATATATATATTATATTATATATATATATATTATATATATATATATATATATTTCTAAGCCATAAATTCGAATTAAATCCAGCTCGAGACATCACGTGGCTCGAGGTGGGCCACACAAGGCTTGAGGCAAAACACGATTACGCATGTTGACTCATGCCAATAATGCGGGAATCGATCGGATGGCACGGAGGCAGACGACTCGCTCGGTCGTTGAAGGCGAACAACGCGGAAGGCGAATTAGACTGCCAAGGACCGCAAGCCGACTCAAACTTATTTACGGTGGGACTAATTCAAATTCGAGCTCACTTTTAAACTTGACTCAAGCTCGAGCTCAAATTCAAGGGGGCTTTCCAACTAAAGAGCTCGAACTCGACTAGTTTACAACTCCACCCTCCTCTGCTCCCAAATCTGGCCCAAATCCGATATGATACTAATCAACTGATACTTTCAGTTGGCTGGATTGCAAATATTTCAGATTGGTCGCTTTCTAGCCCACATCTCCCTTCTTATCCACTCCTCAAAATTTGTTAGGAGAAATAATAATTAAATCAATAATATTGGAAATCATCAAAAACATACATGTTGCAAGAATATCAAACATGCAAAACTAAGTAGCAACTATCTCAACAAAAGTGCCACCCGAACCCGTAGTGCCCTCTAACGATGAAGTGCCACTACGGACCACGCTCATGCGACACCGGAGTATGTGATACCACTACTTGAGGCCTGAACTTTTGCCGGACCACACGTGACGCCCAGAGCTCTGCTGGAGTACCTCCCTACTACTACGGTCTTTCTGACCCCGATCTCTGCCAACTATGATCTTTTAACCTCAGTCTCATACATTCTACAGTCCTTACAACCTTCATCGCCTACTATGGTCCCTTCTGACTCCCTCGCTAGAAACGCTCTTTCTGACCCCACTCTCCTGTCGACTATGGTCCTTCTGATCTCCGTCTCGCCCACTACGGTCCTTCTGACCTCACTTGCCATACAATGGTCTTTCTAACCCCAGCCTCCTGCCGACTACGGTCCTTCTGACCTCCCTCATCCACTATGGTCATTCTGACCCCCCTCTCTAGATAACGGTCATTCTGACCCGTCTCCTGTCGACTACGATCCTTCTGACCTCCCTCGTCAGACAACAGTCTTTCTGACCCCAGTCTCCTACCGACTACGGTCCTTCTGACCATCGTCACCTACTACGGTCATTCTGACCTTCGTCGCCTACTACGGTGACCTCCCTCGCCAAATATGGTCTTTCAAACCCTGATTTCTATCGACTACAGTCCTTCCAATTTTCGTCTCCTATTACGGTTTCAAACACTTTTTCCTATCGATTATGGTATTGCCAACCAAATAAATATGTCTACGTTGATTATTGTGACTCCCACCATATAATGCGCTCTATATGATGTTCATTTGTGACATTAAGCCAAGGCCTTTCCCAAAGAAGGGTCTCATTTGTAATCAACTGTAAAGACTAGTAGATTCTTTCAAACTGGGTCAGGCCCTGTGGTTTTTCCCCTTTTCAAGGGTTTCCACGTAAAAACTCTGGTGTCTCTTATAAATGTTGCACCCTCTCTCTTTTCATCTGCTTGTGTGTTGGATTTTCGTATAACACTAAAATGTTAAACTATATTACTTTCTACGGTCTATCCGCCATGAATATTCCATGACGCACAATTTTTTTTTTTCATGACGCAACAATTAATAAAATATATATATATATATATATTATTTTTATATATATATATTATATATATATATACATATTTCTAAGCATAAATTCGAATTAAATCCAACTCGAGACATCACTTGGCTCGAGGTGGACCGCACTGGGCTTGAGGCAGAACACGGTTACGCATGCTGACTCCTGTGCATAATGCGGGACTCGGTCGGATGGCGCGGAGGCAGACGACTCGCTCGGTCGCTGAAGGCGAACAACGTGGAAGGCGGATCGGACTGCCAAGGACCGCAAGCCGACTCAAACTTATTTACGGTGGGACTAATTCAAATTCGAGCTCACTTTTAAGTTTGACTCGAGCTCGAGCTCAAATTCAAGAGGGCTTTCCAACTGAAGAGCCGAACTCGGCTAGTTTACAACTCCACCCTCCTCTGCTCCCAAATCTTACTCAAATCCGATCCGATACTAATCAACAGATACTTTCAGTTGGCTGTGCTGCAGATATTTCAGATCGGTCGCTTTCTAGCCCACATCTCCCTTCTTATCCACTCCTCAAAATTTGTCTCGTCCTCGCTTTCTCTAAATAAAATAAAGACTACCGTTTCCTTCCGTTCCTCATCATAAATTACCAGAGACCAAAGGTAGAATTTCTTTCATTTTCTTCATCTCCAAGATAAACCTCTAGAAAACCCTTCTGGTCTTCCAAATGCTTCCATCTCTCGCATCTCCGCCGTCTCCATCGGCACTTTTGTTGGAGTCTGCTGCCGGCGATGTCTCTCGTAGCCGTCCGGCGAGGCCGATGGTGGCGTGTTGCAGCGGGCAGAGGAGCAGCGCCTCAATCCCTAAGCTTGAGCCTTTCAGCCGGAGCAGGATCGACCGGAGGCTGAAGGACCCTCCCTTCTTGCAGAAGTCTGAGGACGAGCTCACTGGTTCACCTTTCGCTCACGAAATCATATTATTTTATTTATTCTTTTTGTGGTCTTTTTTCCTGTCTTTCTATGAAATGAATTCTGTATTCTTTCTTTGTTTTTTCTGTCTTTACTAATCCTTGAGATGTTAAATATTTTAAATTGATTGGCTGAATAGATTTATATAAATCTAATAAAATTTTCTGAAACTTTTTTGGATGCAAGTTTACGGATTTCAGGGACGTTGAATGTTTGATGATGCAAATTTGGATGCCAGATCTTGTAAATTGTAGGTAAAAATAATTATAAATGGCGACGTAATACTACCATTAAACGTATGATTTGTGCAATCGGTTTTATTTTGAGACTATTGAAATGATTTATTGAGGAGGAAAATTCTTGTAAGGAACCACTAGCGTTGATAAAGACACCTGGAGGGGTTTGCTAGTGAGGAGAAAAAATACAGAGGAGATTGTAAAAAATACAGAGGAGATCCCATAAATCCACTATGAGCAGTGTTGGTGAGAGATGAGTAAACATCACAATGACGAAACAAAGAAGAAAGTAAAAGCAGCAGAAAAATAAATGACATCAGGATTCAATGTGAAAAACTCAAAATATGGAAAAAAAATCAAGAAATCCACTATGAAAATAGGGAGAAATAAGTACATATCTCACCTATGCCGTTTTCAATGTCTACACTACTCAAATACAAGAGAAAGCCAGTAAATATTCTACAAGGGACACAACCCTTCAGAAAAATGAGAAAGAAAACCGTCGAGTCCGTCTCATGGCGCTGCGGTGCCAGTTTGGGGTGCTGTGGCGTTCATTCCTTTGTATTGCACCGTTGTTGTGCCGTATCTTTAATGTTGTTATGGCGCTCGGGAACATAGCGCTGGGGCGCTCAGGAACACAACATTGGGGTGCTCCGGTACACAGCGCTGGGGTGTTGCATTGCACGGGGAAAATTTTTTTTTTATGGGTTCAAAGCACCGAACCCAAGCAAGGGATAAACCCACTCCACAAAAAACCCATCGTACACGACAAACTTTGAGGTATGAAACAATAGAATATTAGATTGATCAACATAATTAGAT
The DNA here is from genome assembly GCA_022539455.1 of Dendrobium nobile. Lineage (NCBI taxonomy): Eukaryota > Viridiplantae > Streptophyta > Magnoliopsida > Asparagales > Orchidaceae > Dendrobium > Dendrobium nobile. The sequence continues at coordinate 6,541,669 of CM039728.1, read as the reverse complement.
TCACACATAACAAGCAAATTTCAATAATTTATGATTTTTGGCTGAAATCGTGAACCCAATGAACCCCTTAAGATCATTTGGCTTGGCTTGACCTAAATCCGCCAAAATGAAGGCTGAATCCATAAACATAATCATTGGCAAGTTTTAGATTTCTGATAGGGAAAGAAGTGATTTTTAGGTTTTTATATGCTTATTCTGATCAAGAGCTAAGTTTTCTGTTTCAGTTTTGATATATTTGTTGGCAAAACCTACATATGAATTGCCTCTGAAAGCTTTAATAGGTCCATGAATTATTTCTGTAGTTTTGAATTGCCTCTCAAATGTTTTAATAGTTCTATGAATTATTTCTGTAGTTTCTTTATTGCGTATCTAAATAATTATGGATTTGTAGGAGGTGAGGTTTGAATAATGGTGGTCTTTTAAGATTCTTTCCATAATGTGTTTAATCGTTTTTTTTTCATGTTCCTTACGAACTTAGGTTAATTGTTTAATTCTTCTATTTTGTGTAGGGTGAAGGAGGATCTACATATGATATTTATTGATTAAGAGAAAGCTTATGATAATGTTTCAAGAGAAGTGCTATGGAGAGTTTTAGAAATAAAGTGGTTTATAATGCTTATACTCAAGTCATTAAGGTGTTTATGCAAGAGCTATTACTTGTGTACAAACACAAGGAGATTAGACCAAGTATTATCTATTTCAGTTGGATTACATCAATGTTCAGCTTTGAGCCCCTAGTTTTTCTCTAGTCATGGATGTTCTTATTAGACATTTGCAGGGGATGTACTACTGGTGTATGCTTTTTGTTGATGTATTTTCTTTTTGATAAGACTAGGATGGAGTGAAGTAAACTTGAATTATGGAGGTCAATTTAGAGTCTAAAGATGTTCGTGTGAGTAGATCTCAAACCGAATACTGGAGTATATTTTAGTAGTAATAGATTTAATGAGGGATTGTGACTTTATCCGATCAAGTCACTAATAAGAGTATACGTTTTAGATATCTCGAGTCTATTATCGAGTGATGATGAAATAGATGGGGATATTATTAGTACATTCAAGTTAGATAATGAAGTGGAGGAATGCATCGGGTCTGTTGGGGGATATAAAAGTACTTTTCTTAAACTTAAGGGAAAATTCTATAAGATGGTCGTGATGAAACATGTAATGCTTTATGGTGCAGAATGTTAGCCATTAAAAGAGAAGCATACAATTAAGTTAAGTGTTGGTAGACTGAGAATGCTGAGGTGGATCGGTGGCTTTACCTTAGAGATAGAATGTGAATGAGCATATACGTGAAAAGGTTGGATTAGCTCTAGGTGATAGATAGATTTGAGAGAGTCGCTTTAGTGGTTTGGTCATATAAAACATTAGCCTCTGTGATGTCTGGTTAGGAGAGTATATGTATTAGATTTGGCCTATGTTAAGAGGTAGAGGTAGACCTAAAAAGACTTGTTTAAAAAAAATATGAAATGACATTTTTATTAGTTTTAATGAGGAAATTGACTCTTAATATGACACAATGGGAGAAAAAAAGATTCATTTAGCCGACCCACGTAGTGAGATAAAGTGATGTGTTGTTGTTATTTATTCTTTCTTCATTTCTGGGGCATTCTTCCTTGCCCTAGAACTAATGTGCGTGTGTTTGTGTTATTTTTTGAAAATTTGGTGGTGAAAACAACAAGAAATGCAACAAGCAATAGCTAATCCTTAAAGGAATTAGATGGTTAATAATCCCAGAATCTTGGAGAAATGATCAGAATATTATTCTAAGGTGCTTTTGTTGCCTGTAAGTAGAGAACTTGTTGTCAAGATGGGCCTTGCTTGAAATCACCACATTTATTTTTGAGTTAATGTTTAGTATAAAAATTTATATTGCACCCATCTAATAATAAATTTAATGATTTTTCAAATTTATCCTAATCAAAATTTTGAATATGATATCATTACATAATTTATTTCCTTTGCAAAATTGTAAAATTTACTAGAGTCTATCTTTCAATTAGATATATTTCAAATTGGATGCTTTTAAATTCTATAAAATTTCTACAAATGTAATGGCTACTCCAAACACAAAATCCATAAAATTAAAAACAATTTGGTTGAATTGATGAATTCGATCATCTTTAACCAAAATAATGAGTAATTTTAACCTTCAATTAAATGTGTGGAATTGATCTTAAAATTTATAATATTTTAAAATTTTGTCTCTTTAAAACTTTATTTGCATCCAACGGATTGAAGCCTAATCCCATAGCTTCTTTACCAAACAGCTCGAAAAGAAGAAATTTTCTCACTGTTGAATTTGATCATCTTTCTGTCTTCATTGTGTAGTTATATTCTGAAACCTTCTATTTTTCTGAATGTTCATCTTCTTATCTAAATTGTAGTCACCCTTTTCTGCAAACTTTTTCCATTTCAGTTTACTGCTCAACTTGCGGGGGACAAAGCCTACAGCTGCTGGATGGCTTACTTTGAACTGAAAGATCTTCAAGTATGTTTCATATGAAGGCTTCATTTGGTTACGGCTTTTCTCTTGCTTTCTAAAATAGCTTTCTAGTACAAAAATGTCTTGAATTTGATTTTTTTGTACTAAAAAATGTTTTAGAAAACAGTACGAAAGTTACCCCAAACGAAGCCGAAATCTCTCAGTCATGTTAACAGTGCTATTTTGTATTTTTAAACTCTATTTGAATAAGCACAGGAAGGAAATGCCAAGAGAGCAAGTGGAGAAGTTGTAAGGAGGCTGGGGGCGTAAAATCTACTTATGGCTGCTTGCATGGGCTAACTGCAATGCTAAAGAAGGATTCTAAAGACCAGAAAAAATATGTTGCAGGAAAATCTAAGGCAGAGAAGAAAGAAACAGCCTTCCATGTACCAGATGGGATCCCCAAGACTAAGCAGGAGTGGAGGAGAAGAGAATGGGAAATGGCAGATTCATCGTTCACAAGGCTTCTAAGAGCATGGCAAGGGCACCTGCTTGGTATTCTTGAGCTCCAGATCATGAAACTGGTTGAATTTTGTTTTCAGAGAGGAACTATTAAAGCTTTGTTGTAAATAGGATGATAAGGCTCTTACTTGTTGGTTGGTTGGTTTGTGCTATAAAAAATGGCTTTTGTGAGTGGAGATGGAGGGGTAAGTGTGAGCAATGTTGATGGTGGTTGATATTTTTCAAATGATGTGGAACTATAGATCTTGGTCTCCCTTGCTTTTGTCTCCCTCACATTTTCTATTTGTTAGATTAAAGTTTTGTTTGAGATAACTTTTTTTATTAATTTTTAAAAAATTCTTTTAGAAAGCAATCAGAAAGCTGCCCCAAAGAAGGCTTCGTTTGGGACAATTTTTTTGCTACTTATAATTCTGCTTTTTAGTATAAAATTTTCAATTTAGAAAATTTTGTACTAAAAAGTTGTTTTTAGAAGCATCAAAGAAGCTGTCTCAAACAAAGCCTAAGTCTTCATTGAAACAAGTAAAGAATGCAAACAATTATAGGATTTTATTAAATCTTAGTGTGAGCACAACAATTTATATGATTCTGAGTTCTTAAAAACTCTACATCCATAAGACACACCTCGATTGTATTCTTATATTAATCTTTGTGAATGACATATACAAATTATCTTAATTAGAAAAATTAAGAATGAACAACTTTTCAATATGAAAGCAAACAAAAAACTCTAATCCATAATTTGCAAATCTTTTTTTCAAAGACCTTTAGAAAGAAAGTATTATCTATGATTCAAACTTATAGTCAACATTGCAAAGATATAGAACTTACAGAGAACTTTAGAACAAAAATCGAATTGACCAAGCAAACAGTTATGTCGATTCTTCTTCTTCCTTGAAACAAACCCTAGAAGAAGAGAGAAATTCTTTCTCTTTACTTTAAAAATTTATCTTCTCTTTCAATCTAGAAACAAGAGCCCGCAAGAACAAGCCCTCGGTTCTTCTCTCCAACCTAATTCCCTTCAGCCAATCTCCAACCGAGCCCTTATAATGATAATATTGTGCATGTTGCTCTTATAGAAAGCAAGAAAGAATCCCTTGTTGCAATGATCTCCTCATTTCTTCTCCACTTTGGTACATCTCAAGATGGTTTGATAATGGCCGCATTTAAATTTATAATTTTAGGGTTCATTTTAATGATCTTTTTACTGCTTCTTAAAATAATTTTTTAGTATGAAAATTTAATTTTGAATTAAAAGCTGCTTAAAGGCTTTGTTCGGGACGGCTTTCTTCATCCTCTCAAAGCGGCTTTCAAAATTTATTTTTTTACCTAGGAAAATCGTTTAAGAAGCAGGAAGAAAACTGTCCAAACAAAATCTTTGTTGCAGTCCATAAATTTTGGCTTTATTGGTTGAGACTGTTAAAGCATTTTCTTCATTATAAAATTGTGAGTGCGGTTTGAAAAATAAAACAGTAAAAATTTACCAATAAAATCTTAATCTTATGACAGTGGAGTTATGATATTCTTTTATAGTATTAAAAAGAACCATTAGTCAAAGAAGCAAATGATAGTTATGAGAGTTGGTTGCCATCATTTTTTGTTTGGGAGGCCTATCCTTAGCTTTTTATGCCATATTTTCTTTGGCTTATTTTTTTTGGTTCAGGTGGTACTTTTTGTATCAGGCTTTATTTTGTTATCAATAAAACATTTTTGTTTCTAAATGAGCTCTAACATTATATGATTAGACCATACATTTAATATTTCAGAAAAATGTTCATTACGGCGAATATTTTGACGATTTTCAGCAAACTTTTCAATGAAACATTTCTAATAGATTTCCGACATATTTTAAAAAGAGGAAATTTTTTAGGTTAAGCATCATTAGAAGCATAATTAGGTGATTAAGCATGCCTAAAAAATTTAAAACTAGGCATAATCGCTCGTTCAACGGGGGATTATACATTGCATGTGTAAATATCCCATTAAAGAGCGATTAGCAATTCGGATTATGAATTGCCTGTTAGAAGTTCGATTTGGTTTTATCCCGATTTTTTTTGAATGGGCGCGGGGCGCCTGATGCCCTAGCTTCTCCTTTCTGCATTCGTCTCTCCTGATCCCAACCGACCGGCTTCGCCTCTTCATCGCGTGAAGACAAGTTTGTATGGTATTTTCTTTATTTTTTTATTAATTTTCTAAGAGGAAGTTTAGATATTCAAAAAATAGACTCAAAATACAATAATGATAAGAAAACTTGAGAAAAATAGGAGTTTTATGAGAGAGAAAAATAAGGTTAGCTATATCAGAGAGAAGTATAGAGATTTTAATTGATTTTGATGGGAAAGAGGATCATCCACACTTTCAAAGAATTTTCCTTTTAAGGATTCAATACGGATTACTGATAGAGTATTTTGAGCAATTTAATTAAAACAATTGAAAGACCACTCTAAAATTTTTATAGCATGGGATATTTTAAATCATTTTTATCATGACTTAATAAATTATCTAAATCATTCCGAAAAAATATTATAGACAAAATGTTAACCTTCTTTAGATTAATTGAATTAACGATTATCTCGATGAAACGATTTAGCAATTCTTATTTTGTACATCTAGGTATTCAAAATGAGTGTGCGACCACCCTCTTTTATGTTGTTATACGATTGGACAGTTATCATTAGATGATAATTTTTCGCATTATATATACTGGTGGTAATTGTCGCCCGTTATAAGTATCCCTTTAAGTCAACTTCGAAGCAGTTAAAAGATAGGGATGTTAGAGCGCTAAGTGTGTTGCAGGTCATATGATACGATGTGTTGTTGCAGGAGAAGTTATATCACGAATAATGACTACAACAATAAAAAAAATGTTAACTAATTTTTTGATAGGGTTGTTAGTCTAAAAATTTACCCTTTTAAATTTTTTGAAAAATAATTATATATTTATAATTAAAAAATTAGCTAATTAACTAACTAACTAAATTTAAATAAACTAATAATATTAACTAATTTAAATTAAATTAATTTAAATAAACTAATAATATTAACTAGTTTAAATAACTAATCCAAATTAAATTAATTTAAATTATTATTTTTAATATTATATTTGTTATAATTTAAATAAAAAAATGTAATAATATTAATAAATTTTGCTTCGTGCTCGAGAGGATGGGCGCTGGATATCCTCCGGAAAGAGTAGGTTCAAAACCTCACACAGTCATGGGCAATGGGCTGAATGGGCGGGTGGTAGCAGTCGTACAGAATTTGATCAAAGGAGAATAAGTTTTGCTTGAAATATTTTTTAATTTTTATGGTGGCAATTTCCACTGAAAATTAGCTGAAAATGTTTCCCGCTGTTATTTTTGGGAGTGTTTTTTCTACAATTTCTTTTACATGTGCAAATTTTTCCATCCAAAAGTCATCGAAAAATATATTATTCCGGCGGAAGTTGGCTGGAGAAATCCGCCGAAAATCAGCACATTTTCTTTTGGTGATTCACCTCAATCTATTCTTTATGTCCTTAAAATTTCTAAAATGATTACACTTATCATTCTTCAGCTTATCCAAACGCAGCTGGAAGAATAGCCGTCTCGTTTTTTTGGTTCCCAGATTTGCTTAACATGAAGCACTCTTAAAATAATCCCCTTGAAAGTTTATAATCAGTAACTCTTACTTAAGTTAGAAGCAAGCATTAATAAGCTCTAATTCTATATATGATTAAGGACCATTACTTAGTATTATTTATGGGTGATTTTCAACTTATAAAAATAGCTATTAATGGAAGACTATGTCAGCTATGACCTCATTTGCAATGACTGAGCCATAATTTAAGATCACTGAATGATATTCTATGTGCTTAGTTTTTTTTTTTTTATTGCTGTTTAGACATCACAGCTAGTAAAGATTATTACGTGGGGAGTTCGGATCGAATTGTGTTCGATTTTTGTGAGTGTGCATAGCAAAAACACAATGACGAACAGTAACTGCCCTTTTTATTGTGTGCACTACAAAAAATTGGACGGTACTCCCGTCTAGACTTCGCACGTAATAATCTCTTCAGAGGTGGGGTGCAAGTGAGTGGAACAGGTTTGGCTTGACTTGTTAACGAGCTCACGAGCTATGCTTATTGAGTTTTGAGCTCAAGCTCAAGTAAAATTTCGAGCTTGTTGGATTATCGAGCCATTAAATTCTGCCTTATGTTAGCTATTCTTACATTAACGTTAATGATTAGGCTTCGTTTGGAACAACTTTCTTACTATTTTTTTATAGTAGCTTTTAAGTATAAAATTTTCTAGAATTAAAAAAAATTTCAATAAAAAAGTTATTTAAAAAAAAAATTGTGCGAAATGAAACTTAATTCTTCTGTTTCATCAATTTGATTGTTTATTTCTAATATTATCTAATCATGAAATGGAGAATTATTCTGTGTAGAGTCCGGACTGGAAGAACCGTCCGAACATGTGGAGTGTACACAATGTATACACTGATTTGGATACATACCATGTACAAATTGTACATACTCACATATCCGAACGATTCTACACGTCCGAACTTCACAGAATAATTTCTCCGGGAAAGATTCAACAACTCTTCGGTAGCTTATTCTCTTGAATAAAATATAGGTAGACAAGTCAAGTAATTCGATTGAGGGGTGCTTATTGAAGGAGCATTCAGTGTGAAGAAAAATTTCTATTGTTTGATTGGATGAGAATCCAAATGTATTGTTTATTTCTGTTAACTTTAAAACAACCAAATTAAGGAAATAACATTTCGGTTGACTCAACAAATAAAAAATATGATTAAGGTTTTATTTTCGATGACCTTCATATTGTTTCTTAAAGTAACTTTTTAGTTAAATATTTAAATTTTCATTACTAAAAAATTATTTTAAAAATAATAAAAAAAATTTCCTAGCGAAGCTTAAGACTTTTATTTGGGACAACTTTCTTACTGCTTTCTAAAGGAGCTTTCTGGTAAATAATTTTGAAATTTTACCAAAATTATTTGATTTTATTTGAATATTTAGGCTAATTAAAGCTTTGTTTTGAACCGATTTTCTTACTACTTAAAGTTTCTTTTAAATCTGAGCAATAAGAAAAGCCGTTTCAAATGAAGCAAAGGTTTCGTTTGGAACGGCTTTCTTATTTCTTATCTTTAAACAATTTTTTAAGTAAAATTTTTATTAATAAATATTTTAAGAAAGCAGTAAGAAAGTCATCCCAATAACGAAGTTAAAGATAAACTCACACATCGCATCACATTTACAAGATTTTTAATTCAAGCATCTTGACTAAGAAAAAATTATGACGTGCGGTCATCAAGATGTCATCTGAAGGCCAATATGACGTACTCGTCACCAATATGATATATAGGATTATTTATAGCACTGATTTATCGATGAAGTAGCGCATTCTGATTGGCTTTGAACGGGTATGTGACTGCATGAAATAATCTCTAAAGTTTTCAATCAAATACATCAAAGCTCAGCTTACTAACATCAATTCTCTCAAAAAATAAAAAAGAAAAATATTGTGACGTAAGCGCTTGCATCAGCACTTGTTCGCTTTTTCCCCACGTGCTCCAAATTAGAAAACGTTGATTAAATTATTTTATATTATATTTTTTGGGTGCTGTGAGGGCACGTTAATACTAAATATATTTATACGTGGATCGAAGTCTAGTGACCGTTTAACATATATTTTATTTATATATATATTAATATATATATACTATTATATATATATTTTATATATATATATAATTATATATATATATAAAATTTTTATAACAAAAAATTTCTATAAAATATAACTTATGAAAAATTTAATCTTTTTTTCTAATACATATTTTCATATTTTGTATTACATATACAAAAACAATAATAAGACTTTATCGCAATAGTGTAGTGCAGCTACATAAATCTTTTTTTATATATTGTGTCATGCGTCAATTCTCATTTAATTCTTATAAAGAATGATCATTATCTATATTTTCTAACAGTTTTTTTAGGTCTGCATCTACTTTTATAAACATAGGCCAAATCTAACTCATTTGCTCTTCTAACAAGGTCATCATAAGGAGAAGTTATTGTGTGCGGAATCGAACGTGTTCGGAGGCGAATCTAGGCATGCCACGTCATCGGGCACAGTGCATTCGGTGATGTGGCGCATTCGGGTTTATCTCGGAATGCATTCAGATTACGCACACAATAATTTATTCGTCAAAGGCTGAAATTTTATGTGACCAAATCATCTAAAGCAACTCTCTTTAATATTATCTTCCATTGGAGCTACTCCATAACCTCATCTTGAATCTTATCTATAAGAGTAACCAATACTCATCAATTAATGAGCAAAAAAATGTTTGCGTGGCATTCAATTTAATGATGTGACAAATAGCTCGATTATATAATATAATTACAATAAAACCAAACGATCGGGATTCTCTCAGCCAAATCTAGAACAATTTATTACGTCCTCGCAAAATTCCCGCCAAATATCGAGTTGTACCGAGCAAAACACCGAGCAAAATATCAAATAATAACGAGGAATAACATCATGTGAAGACCCAATACCGAGTTATTTCGAGCTATCTTGAGCAATACCGGTATACAAAGTTTGTACCGGGTTTTTCCTAGAAAAAACTCGGTACAACTCGGTATTTCTCGATATAGCTCGGTATAACTCGGTATTGGTCTTCAAGAGAGTATTCCGTTATTATCAAAATAATATCCAGTGTACGAGCAAAATACCGAGGTTTTTTACGGAAATTTGACTCCGACCAGACGTTCCTCTATGTCCTTGGCACGGATGTAATAAAAGTCCAAATCCTATGAACACTTAATCTCATTTCATCGAAACTAATAAAACGGCAATACTGACGGCACTTTTCTTATATCGACTACTAAAAGGTCAAATATTTGCTGAGTTCCCAGCCGCCTATATTATACTATGTTCGTCCCGTCAAACTTGAAGTCGTCTCTCCCCCTCTCTGAAGCTCCCCTCCCTTGTTCCCGAGCGAGAGAGATCGGAAGAGAAAGCAAGCTAAACCCTAGCCCCTTCCCTCACCCTTCGCTTCTCCATCTCCCTGGCCTCGCAAAACCTCTCCAGGCCTCGGCAACTCTTCCCGATTCCTTCATCCCTTTGTTGATTTCAATCTCGCGTCAACGGTGATGGAATCGCTTTAAGTTCCCAGGCATCATCGTCCTCCTCCGCTCTCTCAGTGCATCCGATCTTCCTTGTGCTCTTCAAATTCGTACGTATGCGTATCACGCGTCACCATATCTTGCTCGGGCTATCTAGCCAGAGCTTAACCTCTTCCGCCGGCTTCCGTTGCGGTAACTTTAGCCGCATCCACGAGGTGCCGGGCGATCCCTCGCCCTATTTTCTACCCCTCGACCTGATGCGATGCGTACGACCCGGCGGCCTCGTCGACTGGAATTTGTCCAAGACACTGGTTTCTTGTTTTACGTCTTCTGTTTCTTGGTTCTCTCCACTCGCGAAGGCTCAGATCTCCGGTCTTAAGAGTCCTTTAACACTCTGCGGCAGCGGCCGTCATCCGAGTTCTCGGCTTCCCAGCGGTGTTCCGGGAAGGCTTCAGCTCCGCTTGCCAAGGAGTTGTTGAATCCTCTAGTGACTGCCGCTTCTAGCTTTCAGTCTTCGCTGGTGATTGTCACCCGAAGCGAGAGGGCTTGTGAATTCCCCCTTTCGGGGGATCGCTGTCTGCCATGGTTTCTGGCTCGGGATCGGCTTCTGGTTTAGGTTTTGGATTTTTTGTGTCTTCGACGAGTTTTGCGTTCAAATCCTCCTCGTTGCTTCCCTTCTTGCAAGTGTGTTAGTGGCTCCTTGCAGCGAGTACTTACCTCGCTCAACCAAAAGTGCCCCGCCTGACAAAGGAGAGGAACTGCAGCTGTTGAGCTTAGTGCACTAGCTCATGGAGTGTTTTGATTCATGGCAGGAGGTTGCGGGAAAGAATGGGGATATAAAGACAACAAAGCCCCGGTTGTTCCTGGTTATGTGAAGAATCTTTTCTTGTGGCTCCATGGGGAATGCGAAGAATGTGGTTGGCATTCCTAAAACGAAGGATTTGGCTGAGGGTGATGCAATAAGCTTCCTTGTGAGAATGATCGCTGGTTGTCACGGTGGATGAGCTCCTGCCTGATGACGCGAAGGTGTCTTTGCTGCTGTGACCGTTCCTTTGCTATATGGCTTCGTTTGGCTGAACCAAGACAATTCCTTCAATGTCTATTGTATCCAACCTTCGAAGTTGGAGACCGGATATTGCGGGAAAAGGTGAGCAATGAGAAGATTTGATCGTTTTAAATTTTTATCAATGAGCCCTGTTGGATTTTGTTATTTTAGCAGAGAAATTGTGAGTTATCCTAAAATTTGATTTGATCCATTAATTATATAATTCATTCATAACTGAGAAATTGGTCTTTAACTTTTTATATCTTTTTATAGGACTTCTTTTTGGATTGCAGGTTTTTCTATATTTTCAAGGAACCAGAAATACTGATATTAGTTTCTTCAGGACTCCACAGCTCTTTTGGTAAAGATGATGTTTTTTATGTATTTTTTCAATTTTATTATTTTTATCAAATCTATTTGTATCTTTACTAACTTATTATTGAACTTCAATATTTTTTCTTGTAGGAATGTGGTTACAGTCCTCGTGAGTCTTCGTCAAAGAGTTGTTGCCAAGGGTGGTGATGTTGTTGAGGTAGAACTTTATGATAATTCCAGTGACTTTGATCTCTCTTACTGCATGAAAACTTGCAGTTCATTCTCTTAATTTAGGTAGCAAGAAAATGCTAATACTTCTATGGCTGTCACAGGTTGTTGATGGGAAGTTGTTGGTGAATGGTGTTAGTTCAGGAGGAAGATTTCATCTTAGAACCACTGGAATATGAAAGAGTCCTGTGGTATGGATTACTTTCTTTTCTATTAGTATTTTTTATTCTTTTTAATCTTTTTTACTGTAGAGTTTTGTGTAATTGGAGGATAACATTTTTTCGATGCCTAGCATAGGTAGGGAAATATCTGAAATGCTTATTACTGATTTGCATCCATTTAATTTCATAAATGATACATTTTTATAATATAAGAACTTCTATAGGAATTTAAGTTCCAAATGGATCTTTTAGGGGTTGTTTGGTAGTACCATGATTTGATTTCAGTAGGATTTCTAAATCCTCTAAATCAGATTTTGGAAATTCGAGGGGCCTAAACCTTGAAAACTGTTTGGTAACATTCATGTAAATCCTATTAAATCTCGTGTGACTGTTCTGGTATAGAGCGGTTTTAATGAACGGACTCTTCCTCTCGCGCAAATGGATTTCATTATCCATAAAAAATTTGGATTTCGAAAATTCCGAATTTAGCACGAAAAGATGGAATTTCCGTCTACGACAGCTTTCATTTGCCGTGATATTGGTTTTGCATTTTAGGCTGTTTGGCTGGATTTCCCTCTATCCGGCCTAAATCCTGCTACCAAACAGCTCCTTAAACTAAAAGAAAAAGATGGTTCTTTTGAATATTTCTCTCCTCTCTCTCTCTCTCTCTCTCTATATATATATATATATATATTTATTATATATATATATTTTTTTTTTTTCTTTTACTTAAAACTCTTTATTTATTTGCATTTATTGAATTAGTGATACTATCCTTATATTTTTTGCTGGCTTTGATTTGGCAGTCTAAAGTTGCCTGAAAGGGTTTGTTTTTGTTCTCGAGGGGATATCCGGAATAACAGTCTTTGATTCCCACAAGTGGTTAGTTTGAAAACATCTGTGAGATTTCTTTTCTTGCATTCATGCTCTTGTTCTGGATCAGCTCTACGCTTCCAATCTGGGCAATTATAAATCTCTAGTTATTCTTAATAACAATATTATAAACATAATCGGCCAATATGACTATTTTTACTGTTCCATGCGCTTTTCAGGGGTCAGTTCCTGCCC
>CM039728.1:6502013-6528665 GCA_022539455.1 Dendrobium nobile | reverse complement strand
CTCCGCGTCCTCTTTATCCCTGCCTATCTCGTTGGTTACTCAACTGACAATACAATTAATCCTTTGTCCACTACGTGGTTACTCATAGACGATGGGGGGAAATAAAAAACATATCTAAAATCTCCCTAGCCAAAATTGTAGACCCCAATCTCGTTTCAGTTTTGCATGCTTCTTATCCTTGCTCTTCTTCTGTATCAAGCGAGACTGACCCTTCATGTCCCTCGATGTGCTAACCTTCGACCACCCATCTGAATTGAACATGCGCTACTAGCAGCTGCTAGATTGAGTCTAGCTGGAGAAAGTTGCTCTCTAAACAGAGAGATAATTTATCATAGGATCTTGTCCTATGAGAAATATGATCCCAGCTCTTAAAGTCCTTGCAAAATGGGTAAAATCTTTGGGTAGTATCTTATTTTTAACTTAAATTGCATCTAAAAATTTTACTGGAACAATAGGTGAGGCAGGGCAGGAATTTTCAAAGCCCACAATTGGTTAAATAATTATTAAAATTCATAAAATGTGGACCCAAAATAATGCTAAAATTGATAGTCTTTTTATCTTTGTTGTGTTTCACTATATTAGATTTTTGCATTGGATATTTTTTATTTTTGTTTCTTAATTTAGGACAAGTTTGTGTCATCCATATCAATGCTGCCATTTGTCTGTTGAGTGCTGATGTTTGATATTGCTTATCGTATAGCTTGGTGTATCCTCAAATCCTAGGGTTGATCCAATCTGATCATATTCCCTAAGAACACTGTAGAATATCTCAATCTGGAACTATTTGGTTTCTTTTAAGCAATATGACGAACCCTCAAACTTCACGTTTTAAATAACTCGAGGAGTTAATTTGGATAAGATTATTTGGTTTCCTTGGTTTTCCTTCTTTGGACAACATAAGAATTTGGTGGGGGAAAGGTCCTAGATGGCTTAAATTTTTTGGCCAAAGTTCCCCAATTTCTCAAAAATCAATCACATTCACGATGACTATTTTTGGGTTTTACTTCCCCAAACCAACAGCACCAATTAGCCAAAGAATGAACAACTGGAGACATTGAATTAATTTTTCTATTTAGGTTACCAATTTTTGATTAAATGCTAATCATGTGGGTCTTTACCACACTTTTCCTCTCCCTCAACTCTCATTTCTAATTCAAAGAACCATCTTCTTTCTGCCAAGAAAAGTAGTGCATTAAAGAAACAAGAATATCTCTTTCAAAGAAAAATATTGAAGACCGGCTAGGTGTTAATCCTTAGAGATCAAAGACGGAGATCTGTGTATTTGTTTATATATTCTCCAAAATGGGTGCATTAAACACTTTGAGAAGAAATTGTGTTGTTGGGCAATGTGCTGGGTAGATTTTTAATCCCCAAAACGAATAAAAAGATACTATTTATGTAGTTCAAAATAATTAGATTTACTACCACTGAACTTGCATTATTTGCCCTAGCATTCAAAGGTTTAATTATATTCAAACCAATAGTAGTAAACCTATCTAGAAATAAGATATATACAAGTAGGAAACAATACTTGTGATCACGAGACCGTGCTGGGCAGGGAGATAATGATGAGGAGCTATTTTTATAGTAGAAATCTTAGTCAATTCAACCGAAAGGGGTGGGAGGTGCTATTGCTAACAACTAAAGCACAATCAAAGGAGATATTCATGCTTTAACAAGCTACATTACACTAAGGTAACACACGCTAGTATCGAAACAAAAACTCCAGCATTGTATTAAGTGAGGCATCTCCAAAAGAGGAAAATTTCATGTTCTTCCAATCGATTCTGAGAGCACAACCATCTTTAAACATTAAGAGGCTGATGTCTTTCAAATGTAAGTTTGCAATCCGAAACACGCAGGAAGAGATTGAAAATCTTGATGTTCCATTTAAGCTCTCATTGATAAGAAAGTTATTCTATGGACTTCTTAAGATGTTGGCATGTGACAATTTTTTAATTGACTTATTTGATGCGTTCATGCAGTGTAGGATTGCTTGGCCATAATCACATATTTATTAGATATCATGATTGGGAGTATTACTCAAGAATTTTCCTCCAAAATCCTATTATATTAATGGCATTAAAAATGATATTTTTAAAATAGACCCATTTTTATTCAAATATTGAATCTCCCATTACATTGTGGGGCTTCAAAAATTCGCGCCTCGATCTCTTCGCGTTCCGCTTTTCTGCTTTTCTCTGGGGAGTTTTTAAACGATTAAGTTCCGATGGAAATTTTAGGAAGGCAGATTGAGATTGTAGATAGGACACACCCAGAGATTTCATCCTCATTTTGCGAGGATTTTATGATCTAAGTTCTGGTTTCCTATAGGCGCAAGCCCCTATAGTTAATTATCCCTCCTGATTATGAGAGAGAACTTTCGATAAAGTCAGTCGTTGAATGAATACACCGTACCTGTAGATACGTGATATCTGGCATATAGTAGCAACATTGATTTGGGTGGTTGAAATTTTGGAAATTTCACATCTTGCACTTAAAGCAGATGGTGGGGGAATGATGATGAGCTCACACGATCCCATGGTTCCATCGTCTTGGGCTATCATGGTCCATAGTCTACTTAGCAGATGGATCCTTATCAGCAACCATATGTAGCGTCGTCCAAGGGTACCTTATAAACCTAGGGTGGATGTTTATTTAAGGGGATAAATTTGAATTCACCTTAGCTTACATAGGGCTTCATGCTCTATCAAGCATATTCTATTGACTCATTGCTCAATGATTTGACGCCATTGCAGAGCATACGGGTGCTGACCATGACCGTAATATAATGGTGCCATTTCGTGGCAAACCACCAGGTTCAGAGGGTCCCGGTCGTAACCGCTTACCTGTGGCGCCATTAGTGGCATATGTGGTGCCATTTGATGGCAAAACCACCTGTTAGAGGACACGTGCCACATCCTTACTGATAGAAGATAGATTGAGAATGAATCATAGTGATATTTTTATTAGACATTAGCTCTTTGTGAGCTGGAGTAGTTTTTAAATTTTTCAATCTTGACAAACTGCTGTGGAGGATGGATAGGTATTTTGATTTAAGTATTTGATGATTTAATTGTAATTTTAAATATCTTAAATTTCAGGATTTTTTTTTTTGGATTTTGGATTTTATGGGCATTTTTTGAATCATTTTAAATGCTTGTGATCCCCTCCGATGAGAGATTTTCATTCAACACGGCCATCATCGGGGTATATGGGTCATTTGAAAATATTTGTATTTTGTGAAATTTGAGTACATTTGAAAATATATGATCCCCTTCGGTTGAGATTTACATTCAACATGACCATCATCGGGGAATCTATGAACATTTTGTTAATTGAACCCTGTTGCCGACAGAGGATTAGGTTCGAATCTAAACTTGTTTCTTGACCCACACGACATTCTTAGACGTCACATGTGTACTTTAAACATGCTCACTAGGGCTTATGCAGATATGTGTTATTGGGTGCATTTTGTGCGATGCATGTGCATATGTACATGATATGATTTTTGAATTGTAATTGTAGTGTCAAATGACACACTGGAGTGAAATTCTCTTCTTATACATGAGGAGGATTTTTGAAATGCACTTATAGTGTCAAATGACACTCTTGAGTGAAACACTCTGTATCCTATCAATGCATGCAAGAGATCATTTTGAGATGCAATAGCAATATCGATACAACATGCTAGAATGAAATCCTTCGCATCATACAGATACATGCTGGGAGGTTATCTTTAGAATGCAGAAGCAATGTCAGGTGACATGTCTATATAATGCATTATGTAAGTCATGACACATGCACATGCGACATATCATTATGAAAATGCAATGCATGTATGGGGGCATTTTAGAATATTTACATGCAGCGTAAGGGGGTGTCCGGTTGCATGGATGACACCAAGGTGCGATGAATGTAACAATGCTCCCCAACTAGTGTCAAGATACGAATAACGGCATTAAACCCCACAAGCATCGATTAAAAAGGTGTTCGAGGCGGAAGCCTCGAGGCGCGCCTCAAATCGAGGCGGAGGTCGGGCGAACTGAGGCTTAAGCCTCGAACGTTCGGGCGAGGCTTACGCCTTTTTCCATGGAGGCGTACGCCTCAACGCGTGAGGTGTCGAGGCGCATCGAGGCAGCGCCTCGAAAGCGAGAAAGTTACCTTCACAGTCAGCGAGCTCCCGTTGTTTCTCCCGATCAAAATGTTGTAGCTTACGATCCGACAGGAAAGGGAAAGTCGTCGAAGGAGCAAAGTCGAACATCCACGAAGGAGCCAAAGAAGTGACGCGTGCAATCTCTACACCTCCTGTGAAGCAACGAAGCCGAACAGCAAGGACGAAAAGAGAAGATGAAAGGCAAACCGTAGACGCAGCTAAGTTATTATTGATTAACTTAGTTAATATAATTTAAAATATTAATAATTAAACAAATTAATTAAATAATTAATAATATAATTAGTGCATGAATTAATTATCTATTTTAACTTAATTTAATAATTAGTATTATTAATTAAATTTTAATATAATTAGCCTAATTAATATAAATTACATGTAAATTACGCGGTATGCTCGGTACTAAGCGGTACTGGCTCGGTACTGAGTGGTACATGCTCGGCACGCTCGGTATTGAGCATATATAACAAGCAGAATTTTAAAATTACTCTCATAATATAATTAGCCTAATTAATATAAATTACTCATTATTTAAAATTTTAAATTAATTTATTTTAATCATTTTGAGGCTTACGCCTCGATCCGCCTCAAGGCTTACGCCTCGCCTCGCTTAGAAAAAACGCCTCGATTCCCGATTTCGCCTTTTAAAACCTTGCCCACAAGCAATAGAAATCAAGGAATACACAATTTGATTGCAGTTAAGCATGCAAGAATTCTTAGCGAGTGCAAGAAGCATCATGACTTCCCTTTAGTCAACAATAGTCGACTCGAGATAAATATTGTGGCTGCCTACATATGTTGAAGGTCAACACACAATGAATATGATAAGATGATTGATGGATGTGTGAGAAAGATGTCACAATGAATGTAACCCATTTAGCAGTCAACCTCAGAAAGATGTCACAATGAATGTTGCACGTGCACTATAGCTTGTATACACATAGGTACACCAAAAGGGGTAAAAACAATTATAAAACCCGCATGGGCCCCGATGAACATGTTATTGGTACACATGTGACGTCTATGGATGCTGTGCGGGTCAATAAGTGAATTATAATTTGAACCCGATCCTTCTATACAGATTAATAGGAGTCGACAGGGTTCGAACCTTCAAACAAATACACGATTGTGGTGACCAGTGTATTTGTTTTAATACATTCATATTAGGCCTTCAAGGCTTATAATCAAGAGAATTCACTAATAAAGGCATAAAACCCATGAAACCTGATCCTCTGTCGACCAGTAAACAGAGTCGACAAGGTTCAATCCAGAAAAGAGAGAATGCCGCCACATACCACGATGATGGCCGTGTTGAATGTTTATCTCAACCGGAGGAGTTCACAAATATTTTCAAGCTCCACCCAAATATTCCAAACATCTAAAATTCCACAAAGTCCAATACCCAACAAAATCCAAAAATCCCAAAATATTTAAAAATGAAACTATCCATCCACACACTTAAAACAAAATCCATCCATCCTCCGCAATAGTTTGCCGAGGTGGACAAATTAAATTTTACTTCAGCTCAGAAAAGAGCTAAATGCCTAGTAGAAAATATTATTAGGATCCATTCTCAAACAATCTCCTGTCAGTAAGGATGTGTTACATGTCCTCTGACCGGCGGTTCGCCGCCAAATGGCACCGTAGGATAAACGATTATGACCTGGAGCCCTATGAACCGAGTGGTTTTGCCGCCAAATGGCACAACAAAATACTAGTTATGGCCAAAGCCAATACGCTCTTTATTGGCATCAAATCCTTGAGATATGAATCAATAGGATATAATCGATAGGGCACAAAGCCCTCTGTTAGCTAAGGTGGGTTCAAATTTGACCCCTTAGGCAAATATCCATCCTAGATCTATAAGGTCCTCTTGGATGAAGCAACCCATGGCTGCCGACAAGGATCCTTCTGTCAGGTTGGGTCGACTACCTCCTCTCACTAAGTAGACCAGGGACCATGATGGCCCGGGATGACGGAACCATGGAATCTTGATCGGGTCTATCATACATTACCCCACCATCCGCTATAAGTGTTAGATGGTGAAAATTTCTATTTTAAGTATCAAACATACAAACTCTTTATTTCCCACTCAATTCTCAAATCTTTCAACCCAAATTCCCAATTCTAAACCTATGCTACTACTATATGCCAGATATACGTATCTCTACGTATCTGATTGATGACTAACCTTAATCGAAAGTTCTCTCTCATGATCGAGATGAGTAATTAATTATAGGGGCTTGCGCCTATAGGAAACCAGAACTCAGATCATAAATTCCTCGCAAAATGAGGGAGAAATCTCTGGGTAGTGTCTTATCTACAAACTCATATGCCTTCCAAAATTTACCTCGGAACCTAGTTCGTTAAAACTCTCCCTTGCCGAAAAGCAAAAAAGCAAATACAGCGCGATGGGGAGGCCGGGGCCGTATTTTCGGAGCCCACAGTGAGCTTGTCCTCCCTTCGTCTCAACTTCTTATCTCGTTCTTCTCTCCGCAAGTGTCCACCCCACCTGTATCTTTCTTCTCGATGGATGGAATGCAAGTTTAGGTGTTTAATTTTATTTCAAAGTTTGTAAGAGTCTTTTATAATATAAAAGTTGAAATTTGTCTAATTTTTAGTATTTAATGTAATTTTCTATTTCCTAGGAAGCTTTTGTTTTTGCTTGCAAAAATTAGGTTTTCTCCTAATTTTTGCTTACATCATCTTTACACCCAACGTACTCACCGCGTCTTAATCACCTCTGCTTTAGGGGATGTATTGTATTTGTGTCTTTAGGGGATTCACTGTACTCACATTATACCTGTTGTTGTTATCAACAAATAGATTATATCAACCGTCTTGTTAATGCTTATTGTTGTTGACTTCAGGGGTGATCTAACACCTGTTGCACATTATTCATCATCATCCGTAGATGGACTACTATATGCAGCATATCTCTTATAGTTGTTTGTAGATGTCTGTATTTGTGTCCATAAGGGATTTGCTGTACTTGCGATATACACTATTGTTATCCACATATAGATCATATCGATCGCACTTGTCTACAAGGACTGACATGCTCGTTACGACCTCCTATATATGTTTGCAAAAGAGCGATTACACTTGCATCATTACCTCTTTCATCATTCACATGTGGATTTCCATACTTTGTTGGTGACAGTATTAGTTGCATGCGATATATTGATGTTGACTCCAAGATATTGCTGCACTCAATGATTGTTATCTTTATGTAATTTGTTGCATGCATGATAGATTGCCTTTAATCAATTGCCAGTGTTGCCATTTCAATCTACATGCACTGTTGCTTGTGTTGGGGATTACATTAGTGCATGTGGAAGAAGACCATGCATTCAACAATTGTCTATTATTGCTTACAAGTATAGTGCATTTAACCTTGTAGGGACTGTTGTAGGAGTCCACTATGTCTATCATTTATTAACCAGCATCATTCATTGTGTGCTTATGTATTTAGGCATTGATGGTTGATATTTATTTTGTAATTGTTGAGATGTTGCAAGTTAATTATCATTCATTGCCTCTTCAATATATAGGTTGATTATTACTTGTATAGCAGGTCTTTGACTGTTACATGTGGGTGGTACTTGTACTTTTGTAGTTGACTAATGTTGCTTGCAAGTACATTGTATTCAGTCTCATGGGAATTGTTATAAGAGTTCATTGCATTTATCAACATCATTCATTGTGCATTTTGTCTTATGCATTCACAAGTTTTTATGATTGCTATTCATTTGTAATTGTTGTAAACTGGTCATCATTCACTGTTTATATGCATCAAGGTCCTGTTCGTCACAAGTCCCCTTCTTGTTTGCTTATATTGATTTGAATGAATTAAATTATTATTTGACATTTACATTTTGATCTTGATTGTGCATTTTAGGATTTAGGGTTTAATTTCTTGTAGTTTAGTTCAAGTCATGTTCCTTATTGTTTGTACAAGTCTTATGTACATTTATTTAGATTCAGGTCCTCTGTATTGCTGCTCAAGTGAAGTCTTCTTGTTGTTCAAGTTGTATAAACTTTAGCCTAAATTTCAACAGCATTCCATCATATTCTCCGTTTGGGGGAAATGCGAGGAACTGGGCCTTCCCACCATACTACAAGAGTGTGTATGGCAGGTGTCTATAGACACCGCGACCGTAGTCTTCAATCCCACCACAATATAAGAGCGTGTATGGGTCTTCAGAGTTCTTGCTTGTTCAGTTCAGTCTGGTTTCCTACTCTTCATTTAAATTACCCGTGCATTTGATATTTTGTCTTTTTGCTCAAGTACAGGTCATATATTTGCTGTAAATTTTGGCAGCATCCCATTATATCCCCCATTTGGGGGATTTGTAGGGAGCTGAGTGATGGGGACATCAGATCGTGAAAGATCTATTAGAGATGTGGGCGTCGTTCTACGACCACGATTGAGTCATTGTATTTTCGATTTGTTTTATGCATTTTCTTATTTATGATGTCATATTGTATTTGCTTTATTAGTTTTCCGTTGTACCCTTTTATTAAGGGAGGTTGTATGTAAGCCCTAGGGGCATTGTTGTCCTTTTATGTTGTGAGTCATTGTAAGAGTCTATTTATAGCCCCATTGTTCTTCTTTTCAAGTTAATGAATGAATGATTGATTAAAATATTTTCTTTCCCTTGCATGAGTTTTTGTGAGAGCTTGAGAAATCGAAGAGAGATCCCTAGGAGAGGGAGAATTGCGCATCACCCACCAACCTAGATGAGTCGGGTTCGTGGTTCTATTCCGTACCTCTTCCTTTCTCCTTCCACCACCACCCCATCTAACATAACATCCCGGATTTCTCTCCCTCCCCAAGCCTTTCTCCTTCACTTGACTAAACTCCACCAATTTCCCACCTAGCCGCCGACCCCATACCCGAGCCCATCCACACGCCAGCCCCAAATCCCCTTTCCCATTGCTTCCATTGCCTAATTGGGATTGAAATAATTTGGGACAAATTTTGAATTCAAATTTGTTCAATTTGAAATTCAAAATCTTTCCTAAATTATCAAATCTGTTTTAGGAAAGTTCATAAATTAAATCTATTTGAATTTTAAATTTGAATTGGATTTAATTAAAAGTTTCCTATTTTTTAAACCCAATTTAAGAAGCCCTCAATCTCTCCCATTAATTGCTCCCCCTAGCCATCAATGCCGCCAGCCCCCCTTGAGGTTGAGATTGGGATTCTTTCCTAATTCCAATTCCCTACCTTTGGAAATATTTCCAAACCCATAACCTCGTTGGTTGAATTTACTAAAACACATAACTCCTAATTTATTTCCAAAACGAAATAGTTGATTTAGGAAATAAATCTCCATCCACATCCCTCATAATGCCGCCAACCCCTCTCTCTACCCACCCTCTCTCTCTCTCCACTCCCTCTCTTTCTCATTAATTCCCCTCCCCAATTTAGGGAAATTAAATTTCCCTCCTAATTTTCTCCTCTTAATTTCAAAATCTGAAATTTATTTCAGATTTTTGAATTTAAATATCCCCATCAACCTAATCCTAACTCCACGTGTTGCTCCCCCCTCTTTGGCCGAAACCTCTCCCCTCCTTATCTCTTACTTATTGTGAGGATCCCTCTTCTCTCAAGACATCTAGGAGTATTGAAGGCGTCGTCGATACCACCACATACACAAAGCCAATGCATGGATGTTCTAGACATTGACTACGACCTCTCCTATGACGAGCAAGGGTTCGTGTGCATCTTGCATTCAACCTTCTTCGATGTCAACCCGCGTATTGACCACACCGTAGAAGAGTACGTAGAGCGCATCCTGGATACCTTGGTCGAGGCTACTGAAGAACAACTTGAAACCGTCGAGTGGAGGATTACAACCGATCCTTAACGAAGGTTTTCTAATTTCCCTTTTTCTTATATTTCTTAAAGTCTAATCCTTTCTTGTGATTTGATTGTAGTCATAAAGGACGCATTTGCCTGATTTTTCCGAGCTTAGTAAACGTAGGGAATTGAGTGCACTTTATTGTTTTCTAAATCTTATTGTTAGATTAGGATTTTTGTTGAAAGCTACTACTTTACATGATATTGTTTTCCTATGATATTTTGATGGTTCAAATATCTTGTTATGCAACTTAGCCTAACGAAAGTGACCGCTCTTACGTTTTGATTCATCATTTTATTTGCTAATAGTTCTATTTGTTATTTCTCTAATCAATAAGTTGTGCAAGCTCTTAAAAAAACCATTGCAAGCAGTGTCGTCCTACATAACTGAGCCTTCTCACCACATTACAAAAGTGTGTATGGTAGGTGTCTACGGACACCTACCACAGTCTTAATCTTCATTCCCACCATGCTACAAGAGCGTGTATGAATCTTGAAGGTACCTGATAAAATGCAGAGTTTTCTTTCCCCGCAGGCACAGAGGCGTACGAGTACTTAAGGTTGTCCCCACCATGCTACAAGAGCATGTATAGGGCCTACCCACCTCGTCACATATGTCGCACTGATTCCCCCTACCGTGCTACAAGAGTGTGTATAGGGGGTCCACAGGCTACTCACGCGCGTCAAGAACTAGATTTGGAACATTATACCTTTGTATAGTGGGTCGTTGGTAGTGCTGTTGTCTAAGTCAATGTCTGTGTCGGCAGTGTTGGCATGCAAGTTGAGGTATGAGTCTCTCTTTTTTATTAACTTTTGTTAATTATAATTAATTGTGATTAGAAAATTTAAATGCAATTACTTATAATTAATAATAGTTAATTAAAATTAATAATTAATTTTAATTAACTATAGCTAATTATGATTAAAGTTAATTAATTATAATTGAAAATAATTAATAATAATTAATTAAAATTAAAATAAAATTAGTTATAATTAACATTACTTTTGGTTAACTATAATTAATATTAATTAACTAAAAAAAGGTTACAGGATTAAGGGACTAGTTAGATCTTGCATCGAGTCAAATCCTCCGTTTCTCTCTTTTTACCATAAATCCCAGATTTACTAATCTTCTAGTGCGGAGGATTTATGGGATTTGGCCGAAGAAGCACGCAGAAGGGAGAAAGTTACCTTCACAGTGAGCTAGCTCTCTTTGCTCCTTCTGATTAAAATATCGTAACTTTTGATCCAACCGGGAAGAAAATGTCTTTGATGGAGCGAAGTCTACCAACAACGAAGGAGGTGAAGGATGCGGTTAGGTGGGAAGGGAGGCAGCGGGATCTTGACCGAGTTTCATGCGAGGAAGAGGTAGGGCATGGGCTGGGCCTTTAACTACTGTAGCAGATCGATTGGGGGTCGATCAGGGGTGGATGGAAGGTAGATGAGGAAGATCAGAGAGCAGAAGGATTTCAAGTGTTGAAGAGTAAGCCAAAAGCTTCCTTCCACCTCCTTTTAACGCGAGCAGACAGTGGCATTGAGGTGCGCATTGGGGGAAACCGGACAAGTGGAACATGATGTCAACGTGGTGAGATTGTGCGAAGCACGTTGCCAGACAACCATCGGACAGGTACGAGGATTTTAATGAGATTTGAGCAGATTTTTTTTATTCGATTACAGGTCAACATACACATATGAATCTCTTCCCCTAAACTTAGAGTTCTCTTTAAGAACCATTGCACCCTTTTCATTAACTTGTATTTATGTTGTATGTTTCAAATGCTACAATTTCTAATTTATATAGGCCCTCAGCTTCTAGGGTATTGGTTGAATTGAATGTCATTGAAACATTTGAGAAAGGTGTAAATGATTAATTGAACAAAATTTATACCCTATTGAGGAAACTCTCTTTTTTATGCAATTATATTTAATATTTAACTGATATTGAAAAACCATCACGATAGAATATGGATTTTAAATAACATATATCTATTTTCTTCATGAATAATAAACCCAAGAATATGGAGCTGTAGTATGAAACATGAACCAAACCATTTTTAATCTACTGAGTGTGCCCTATTTTGTTAACCAAATAATGCACACTATCCTTTATTGCCTGAATTGGAGGGTTGAGGTAAGTGTAGCTCCAAATAGTGGTATTGTACTACAATTGGTACAATGGCATAAGATAAACTAAGCATTGGAAAGGAATCTTTTAGTTTTTAAAATATTATTGCTTGTTTAATGGAAATTTTTTCACAAAAAGGATTTGGTGAATTGACAATCTAGAGCTTTGTCTACTAGATTATTCAAGCCCTATACGTTACTACTTTTTGGTAATTTCTTTTAATTGAATTTCTATAGTGAGACCAAATCCGATGATATATTTATTAGCTTCGAGTGATTTTGTCACAATTGCTATGTGACCTTTTAATGTTCTCTTTGCGATTTTTAGGTTCTTAGTGCGAGGAAGATGATTGATGTAGGTGTTGAAATTGGAGGAATTTACTGCCTGATGAGCACGATCCCCTTCACTTTCTCATCTACCATTTTGACATTTCATGTGGGTCATCCTCCACCACCATGTCTTTGAGACTTTGTGACAGTTTTGTCCTCTCTATCTAAATTTGAATGTAATGCTTATGAGCTTTGTAAATATCATTGAGTATGTTCCTTCACTGACATCAAGTCCATTCTGATTTTTTGGTCCTAATCCTATTTTTATCCATTTTGATTTTAAGTATTTTATTTTTCAACATTGATGATCATTCTCTTTTTACATGAGTATATTTGTTGAATTGTGGATTTGAGGTTTTATCCACCTTTCATATTTTTATTAAGAAATAAAAGTTTAGTTTTCTTTTATAATTGAAATTCTTTGTATTGATAATGCTCTTGAATATATGCATTCTCATTTTTGGTCGTATATTGACAATGGCATGATTCATCGAACTTCCTATCCTCATACATCTCAATAGAATAGGGTTTTTGAGTGCAAGCATAGCCATCTACTTGGCGTTGATTGTATTATGATGTATCATCGGAATGTTCCTTGTCATTTTTGGGTGTTATTTAAGTGCATGCTATCTTATTAATTGTTTCCCATTATTGTTCTTGGGAAAGTTTCACCTGTTTGTATTCTCTATCTATCTGGAATCTTTGTTCTCTCTCCACCGACATGTTTTTTGTTTTCTTTATGCATTCTTTTCATACAGGCGACAAGCTTTCTTAGTAGTATCTTTCTAGCTTACTCTTATTCTTAGAAAGACTATTATTATTTTGAACCGCTCACCAAATACACCTATAGTTACATAAATTTGACCTTTCATGAGTCCATTCAGTTCTTTTTCTCCTTTCTCTGAACCATCCTCGTCACTTGTTCCTCTTCTTTCGATGACGCGTATAACTACTTTTAAGGTTTACACTTGATACCTTCTTCTCCCATGTGCCCCAACTAGTCAAGCATCCACTTCCCAATCAGTTATTAGATCTCCACTTGCTCATTACCATTCAGAAAGACAAGCATCCATGTATTGATCATCCTATTCAATCATATACATCATTGATGATTTTTTTTTTAATGTTTTTAGTTTCTATTCCTAAGACCATATCAGGAGGCCCTAAGAATCCCTATGGAAATGTCTTTGGTTATTGAAATGGCTACATTACACAAATGTTACACATGGAATTTTATTTAACGTCGCTCCAACATTAAAGTAGTCCCTTATTGATGGATTCACATATTGATGGATTTGCATCATCAAATTTCATCCCAATAGATATATTGATTGGTACGAAGCTTGACTAATTGTCAAATCATTTATTTATATTTATGAGATTGATTGTTTTGACATTCAAGTTGGATGGTTAAAGTGGAGGAATGCATTGGGCTTCTTTTGCGATAGAAAAGTCCCCCACAAACTTAAGGGAAAATTCTATAAGATCGTGGTGAGACCTGCAATGCTTTAAGGTGCCGAATGTTGGCCATTAAAAGAGAAGCATAATACTAAGTTAAGTGTTGCAGGGATGAGGATGATTAGGCGGATGAGTGGCTTTACCCTTAAAGTTATGATACAAAATGAGCATATACATGAAAAGGTTGGAGTAGCTTCAGTGGAAGATAAGGTTAGAAAGAGTCGCCTTAAATGGTTTGGTCACATTAAATGGAGGCTTTCTGATGACTCAGTTAGGAAAGTTGAGGTATTAGATTTGACTTATGTTAAGAAAGGTAGAGGTAGACCTAAAAAGACTTGGTTAGAAAATATTAGAAATGATCTTTCTTTTTTAGATTTAAATGAGATTTGACTTTTAACATGACACAATGGTGAAAAAGGATTCATGTAGCCGACCCCACGTAGTGGGACAAAGGCTTGATGTTGTTGTTGTTGATTGTTTTAACAGTTTTTTCCTTATTGCTAGATTTAATTCCTTCCAAATTTTGGCATCTTTTTTCGTCAATCAAGGTTATCTCTGACTTCAAATGGATGTTAGCAATGTTTTCCTTTATTACTTAACTAAAGTTGTTATATGAAGCATCCTTTAGGTTGTTTTGTTCATGGTATAACTAGAGTTTGTAAGCTTAGGAAGGTCATTTATTTGCTTAAGAAAAGCCCTCGTGCATGATTTGATATGTTTTGTGAAGTTTTTGTTTAGGTTAGCCTTCATGGTAATACTGTCACGCCCCAAGATCTAACTTGGAAAGAATTTCAATTAATTTCTCAATCATTTACCAGAGCTATCTAAACACCTTCAATTAAACAGTCTATCAAACATCTATAAAATTTAAAACATCCATATACAAGTCGATTCATATCTCAAAACATCATATACAATACTCAGGAACTACACTACAATCACCAGTACTGAAATCTACCATGAGTATAAAAGAATCAAAATCATCAAAAGACAAAAACCTGTAGATCCGGATCAATTCCTATCTTCTGCTCCCTTGCCCTGACCTGAAAATGTCAACCATATATAATGAGCTTTACAAAGCCCAGCAGGTCACCTAATACCTATAACTGAAATCAAAGCACGGCGATGCTATCAATATGCATGTCAGTCAATCAAATCCATATCAGTCAATGGTCAATGAATCTATACAATACGGAAATCCATAGTCAATGAAACCAGTCAATGCAGTAGCAGGCAAATCGATTAAACCAAGCTCAATCAATCCACGTCAATCTCGAAAAAATCCATACACAGAAGAAAATCAATCAATCCATCGAATTTCAGGAGAATTCGTCGATCAATCAAATCACTCGTATCGAATCAATCGATCAAATCAATATTATCTAGTCAATAAAATCTATTGGAAAATCAATACGATAAATCTCAATCTATCCTATCGATAAATCAAATGTAGCAAGTCAATACAATGCAGAATCAATAGTATCAATGAGTCTATAAGCAATATCAATAAATCTATAATATCCATATCCATAGCATCTATGAATCTATACAATATTTATATCCATTCTATCCATATCAATATCAATAATCAATAGTATCCATGCTCAATGATCAATCAAAGAAATCGATGAAATCGTACGAAATCGTACAATACAGTAAATCCGATCAAATCAATAAAGCAGAAATCGATAAAGCAGTAAATCCGTATGTCAATACAGTAAACATGCATTCAATATAATAATACTGAACAAGTACAATCACTGGCTATGTTGCTGTTGTAGAATCCATATTGCTGTTGTAGATATCCATACGTTGGTTTCAATAAAAAGAGTCGTCACTCTATTGCCCGTCGGCCGCCCGTCGGCATTTCTATAAACCCCTTATGACTCCCATCCATATATCCATAATCGATGTTTAAAGGAAAGCCCATCGGCCCACCATCCTGTACAGGTCAATCAATCTCCAACCAACGTTCAACCAGATTCCACTTGTATTCCAGTATCAATAGTCAATCAATATTCAATTCAATAATCAATTCAATAATCAATATTAAAGCAATCTAGAACAATCATATCAATATTCATACGCATATCAATTCAATCTATCAATTCCAGACAAATCAGAAATCATACGAAAATCGGGCAGAGTAACGGCAGTCTGTCAAATTTACCCAAAAATCCTGCAAAAATCACAAATTCCAAATTTCTCCAAATTACAATAGAATATTCACGACATCAATACAAGACTATTATTCTATAGAATCCATATCAAATAAAGTCCTGATATTTTTCTATTCAATTAAAATCACGTAGAATCAATTCCGGCCGGTAAAATCATCGTAGAAAATACTCAAATCGTGTACAATATTCATATCTATAATATTCTAAAAGTTGTGCGGTGAAAGTTGTGTCAATACCAAATCAGGTCCAAAATTCGACTACGAAAACACAAAACAGTGCACATCTCGATCAAAAATCAATATCTTTGAAAACAGAAATAGGATTCAGAGTCCATACCACGAGATCTTCACTTTTCCCAACAGCGGCGTCGGACGAAAAGCGCTCCGCGGCCTCCGAAATCTAGCTTTTTCCCTCTCTTTTCCTCTCTTTCTCTCTCTTCAAAATATCTGATATTTTAAAAATGATTTTCTCTCTCCTCAAAACGAGCTGATTTTCTTATATCTTTAGTCTGATCGGCCCGGCCGATCGACACATCGTCCCGGCCGATCAGAACAAAATCAAATCGGCTCGGACGATTTCTCAGGACGATAATTTCAATTTTGCTCTCGGGATTCTTGTCGTATATGATCGTCTCAGGACAATCCAAAATCGGCCTGGACGATCCAGTCCAGAAATCAGCCATTTTCAATACACTGATCGGCCTGGATGATCTCACTATCGTCCCGGCCGATCCTGGGAGGAAAATCCAATCTAGAGAGGACCAGTAAGGGAACGAGATCTCACAAATACTGTAGTTCACTCCATTTTTGTTAGACATATCTCAACTTGTGTTAGCTTGGTAGTCTATGTTGATGATATTCTTATAGAAAGTGATCAAGAAATGGTAACTGAGGTCAAAGACTGTCTTTAAAAATGTTTTCTGACTGTTGATTTGGGTTGTTGAAAATACTTATAGAGTTGAGTTTTCCTACAATAAAATAGATGTTTCACTATCTCTATATAAAAATGACACTGATATATTAGAGGAGACTGATCTTTTAGCTTGTAAACTTGCAAACATTAGTTTTGACACTAAAAAATTTATTATTGAAGAATTGCTTGAGAATTATTGTCATTATTATAGGTTAGTTGGTAAATTGATCTACCATATTGCTACCAGACTGGATATACCATTTGCTATAAGAGTTGTAAGTCAGCACATACTAGCTTCCAATTAAAGACTTAGGGAAGTTGTTATTTATATCCTCAAATATAGTTGAAAGGAAGAGTCAAACATATTGAGGATGAATGATTGGGATATTGCGCTATCAAAAAATATTGTTATTTTTCATGTTTCCAAAGCAGCTTTTTAGATATTTGCCAAAGCTTTGAACCCACTTCAATGCTTAAAGCTTTGTAACATGCTAGAGTTAATTGATATATACGCTCTAATTTGATGGGGGAGTGTTAGTGTTATCACTTGTCTTAGGAAATTGTTCTTATTTTGGCTAATGGTTCATGTTTATTTGGTGTTCCATATTGTATTCTTTCTCATATTATAGTAGCTCCTGAAATTAAAAAGAAAGAATAAAGGTTTCCCTCTCAACTGTACTCATGCTATTTAACTCAGTCGATTCTATCAAATTTCAAAATATACATTAAAATGTTAATTAATTGAAAAATGTTCCTTGATGGCAGCTAAATATTTGCTTCGGTTCAGGAAATGGTGCTTTTTCATATATTATTTCCTTACACCTCAACAATTCATCTTAACTTGCATTTCAAACTTCAGTTACTGGTTTTAACTTGCATAATTTATTTGTTTCCACATGTCCATATGTAGGCTCCTTTCCTAGATGCAGTGAACACCCTTCTCCATCCTATTTTGCCTCTTAACGCAGTTGATTATGAAGAGTTTGGATATCCTTTGGACCTTGAAGATTTTCTTGCTATTAGAAAATATTCTCCTTATGAAAATATTAAGAAGGATGCCCTTTATCCATCTGTGCTGGTGACTTCATCTTTTAATACAAGGTATATTAATTTCTCTTTATAAATAGATTATCTCGTTATTGCTTTTGTATGTTTTTCTTAGAGACAGCTTTTTCATCGGAAATTTGTTGATCCTACATTTTAATTTAATTTCCTCAACTTTAATGGTGATCACTGGTGCACATTTTGAGATGTCAATCATCACCATAATAGATTACACAGTTCACTATTCCATGACACTTGAATGAAATTTCAATTGTATGATATCTTAATTGAATTTTTCTGCTTGTTTACAAAAAAGTGGAAAGCTAGTAAAATAAAAATGAGAAGCTTTTTGGTAAAGGTTGTTCTAAGAGATAGGGTTTTTGATGTAAATATATCACACAATGCATGTTTAGATCCAATCAATTGATGAATGAACAGCAACTTACAATATAAAGCAAGCTATTAATATCAAAACAACTATTTATTAAATAAAAATTATTAATGTTGTATTTCCATTAAAGTGATATTTTTAATTTCTTACACAAATTAGCAACGAGAAATTAAAGGTCACGACAGTCATGAAAATGATTGAAATTTAGTTCATATAAGGGACAAGATTAAAGTAAAGTTAAAAAAGAATAATTTCTTTTGGATATGTAACAAATTTATATTATTACATTATAAGGTGATCACCACTGAGCGTAAAATAAATTTATGAATTTTTGGGGGTAGGAAATTCTAGGATATAGGATTCCTAATGCATATTTATTAAGCAATGCAGATTTATCAACCAATAAAAAGTACACAACTCACGCAAAAATGAAAGTATTAATTTCAAAACAATTATCTAATTGTTAGCATCTTGTTTGAAATCAAAGACTGTCATGCAAGTGATTGAAATTTCATGCATATTAAAGAAAATAGATTGTAGCATATTGAAAGAAAAGAATGATTTTCCATGAATACATTCTCACAATCTTCGAATCTCCTTTTGAGTTTTATCAATATTAAGTCAATGGAACGGATATATGAGAATAGTTCAACTTTTGGAAGACCTTGCGTTAATGTCTCAAATTTTTTGAAATATTTTAAGTATTACAATTGATCAAATATTAGAATGGAAAAGAAAAAAAAAAAGATTTGCACATAAAAAATAGTCTTTATTATATTCCTGTATGTCTAAGTCTTAAAGAATGCCTATTTATAATCCTCATGCAACATCAAATATGAAAGGAATATAACCGTCAAGGAAGAAACCATAGAACATATTGCTAAAATCTTAAGAAGCCTGTAAAATATGAACAACTACACGGAGAAGCCCACAATGATAATTCACAGAATATCTCATATGGACATCGATATGGATGTTACCTATAAATAGGGAAATAGAAGCCATGGAATAGGACTTCCTTAACAATAGGAATTGAAGTCATTTCATCAATTCTAATGAAATTTGAAAATTCAACTAGGATGATTTGTTTAGTTGATATGCTTCAAATATATCTAGGCAAAAATGTTAGATCTCCTATAAAGATATTTAAGAATTATGATATGTGAGTTTGCTTTTCCATGACATAAATATCGTTGGTATCTGTTGTATGTAATGTGCATGATCTCCTTTACATTAGTAGCTTTATGAAATAGATTGGTATGCAGCTGAAAAATATACAAATGTTGTATTGGGGGTTAAAACAGCTGGCTTACCCAATCCATGGAGCTCCCACCAATGCAAGGCCGAGGGAGGGATTGATGTAGAAAACATTTTTCCTACATTTGTAGAAATGTTTCCTTAATTGGAGATGGAACTATAATAATTGAAAAAAAAAGATATGATACATATAAGGAACATGCTAAAATACTTATATATTTTCAAATTACTAATTCTTAGAGGAGGAGATATTGAATAAAAGGTAAATCGATATTAATTTTGTTCTGTAAAGTTCTCTTGATAACTAGCAAATCACACAAATATATTTTCTTTAAATAATTAATTCTTACCATACGGAAAATAGCCTCTCTGAAGAAAAGCAATCCAAATGGTATAAAGATTAATGTTGATGAAGTAATTATCTTTAAATTCAGCCAGTTTGATAGAATAATTTTTGAAGTTTGCTTGAGGCAATTGTTATTAGTAAAATCATGTTGTACAATTTTATTTTTTTCATTAGGTTCCTTTTAAGAAAATGTAAGTAAAAAAATCAGTAACCAAAAATAAAATCGCTATAAGATTTAATTCAAAGGTGTACATATAACTTTAGCAAATAATTCATTATCTAATTATTTGATTAATTTATTAACTTCAACGTGTTTCATTTGTTTAGTTTTAAAATTAGGGCAAACTCTAATTGAGATTTAGATTCATAAACAATCTCATGTTCAAATTTTGATTATTTCTCAATGTTATTAAAATCAATGTAGAATCATTTTGTAAGTGTAAATAATTTTTTGCATGTAATTTATCATTTAAAGAATGTTAATAACTACATTTTTTCAATATGAATAGATTTAGGGAGAATAAGTAAGAAGCTTAGTTTAAGATCTTTTGATAGGTAGATGGAGCCATACTAGTCAAGGAGGCAATATATTTTCAT
Organism: Dendrobium nobile; assembly: GCA_022539455.1. Lineage (NCBI taxonomy): Eukaryota > Viridiplantae > Streptophyta > Magnoliopsida > Asparagales > Orchidaceae > Dendrobium > Dendrobium nobile. Next base: position 6,507,983 of record CM039728.1, on the reverse strand, counting down.
AAATTGATTGATTTTGTGATCACTCTACTTATTTTATTGGACCAATTTGAATTTTCATGTGTTTAAAATATTTATTTTTTATTTTATTTCTCATATTTTTATTCCATTTGTATTAGGACAAATAATCAATTTATGCAATAGTATTTTTTTGGCTCCAAAGACTTTCTAAAGTTGTCTAGGCTTGCAATAGGACTTTGTTTTATACTTTTTGATTCATTTAATAAAAATATTTTTGTTTGTGTAATTTTTATATTAAAAGGATTAGTGGCCTTTTTGGTAAAACTGTGTTTAATTCTCAGATCTTTGTTGAGTCATTAGTTATCTTTTCTCTCGATACAAATTTCATTTCCTTTGTAAAACCCACATTTGATTATATATGTGTCACATTTGACATAATTTGAAATACAACAAATTCTCAACTTTCACAAAATTTAACAAATTGTATGTCATTGAGTTTTACTAGTTAAATGGAGCATTTGATATATAGCATCATGTCTAAATGTGAAGGCTTTTAAAGTTAGAGAAGTAAATTTAAATTGCATTTTTTCCTTAGTTAAGAAATTGGTTTATTATTTAAAAATTAAAATCACTGTAGCAAGGGCAGAATTTTTTAACAGGTGGCTTGCATGCAAAGATTTGGGATGGGGTAGTTAAGGCAATTCATTATCCTTAGAGTATTTTATTGCCACTTCATTAAAAACCAGCGTGGGATGAAGAGCAGTCTTGATTCAGCTGGAAGTCACACGAGGAGCTGGAATGGGGACTTGCCGAAGTAGGTGGGAGCTCTTGGTAGGCGTAGGAGCGGTTGGAGCAAGTGTTGAAGGTAAATGCCTTGTGAGTTCTCAGGTTAGTGTAGATTTTTGTGCTAGGTTATTGACTGTTGGAGCTGGTTGGTGTCAAGGCTAGAGCTAGTTGTTGGGTGCAAGGTTTTAAAAGGCGAAATCGGGAATCGAGGCATTTTTCTAAACGAGGCGAGGCGTAAGCCTCGAGGCGGATCGAGGCATAAGCCTCAAAACGATTAAAATAAATTAATTTAAAATTATAAATAATGACAAAAAATAACAAAATATTATGTCAACTATGAATTCGAAGATTTGTTTTAAGATAATATTACTGGAATACAAGATTTAAAATAAACTCACTTAAAAATAAAACATCCCCTTAGGATCAAGACCCAAAGCAGGCTCGTCATCACTTTGATTGTCTTCAGAAGAATCTTCATAATTAATGTCAAAGTCATCCTCAAACTCTTCTTCATCTATAATATTTTTTCCTTTATCTCCTATATCAGTTAATATTTCATTAGCTATAAAATGAAACAATAGTAACATACAAAATAATTCATTATATTTAAGAATACATTGGAATTTTTTTGAAGCTTCAATCTCACTTTGTTTATTCCTTTTATATACTTGGGCAGTTGCTTCATTATCTTCTTCATTGACATGAGTTTCTCCTTCTACTTCAACTTCAGAAACATCAGCATTCTTAGGAGTAACTCATTCATCATCAGATTGTAACTCATCAATAAGTAAAGGATCAATTTCATTTCAATATTTCCTTGATTCTGCAATTTGAGATATCTATCTTTTAATTTTTTGTTAAACATAACATAAACTAATTTGTTCATTCGATCTGCCGCCAATCGATTTCTCCTCTTTGTATGAATTTGATTGAAAATGCTCCAATTACGCTCGCATGCAGAAGCTGAACACGGTAGGCTAAGAACTTTAACTGCAAAAGCTTTTAATTCAGGAACATCATCTCCAAACTGAGCCCACCAACGTTCTACATGAAGACAAATATAGTATTTTATGAATATTGATTGAAGTAGAAGACTTGAACATAAATATTAACATTAAAATTATAAATACTCAAACTATAAACATACCAGGAGATCGTGTTTTGTAGCATGTTTGTGCTGCTCTAAATCCAAACATTCCCTTCTTCAAATGAAAATCCTCAAGTTGATCATTTACTTTAAGGTAGTTTTCTTCAGAAATGAATTTGTCCATACATGCATACAAACCAGTTTTCACCTCTTTGTCAACATGAAAATCCTTATCATAATGAAATTGGAGATTTAAATAGTACGCAGCAGCATGTAAGTGTTGGTGTAATTGTCGATCCCACTTTTCATCTATAATATCCCATATTTCTTTGTAGGCACTTTCTTGACCTCCCAATTCTTTTGCAATATCTTCTTTAGCCCTATTCATTGCTTCATAAATAAATCCCATAGTCGGGGCCCTCTCACCATCAACCATTCTAAGCACCTTTACTAATGGTTCTGTTGTCTTCAAAGCATAATTTTTACTGCGCTAAAATGAATCGTCTCTCATAACAATCTTTTTAACTTGTTTCCCTTCTTATTTTTTGGCCCATGAATTTTTATCCCACTCTTCAGAAGCAAACATTGCTTCCAAAGGTTGTCTTAACTCCTTGAATCTCTGCAATGTTAATTATGCAGTAGCAAATCTTGTAACAGCAGGTCTAATAATTTCCTTGTCAGTGAATTTTCTCATCAAGCCGAGTACCCAAGAATGATTGTATATAAACTTACTAACGAATTTGGCCTTAAAGATGGCTAATTTATGTTGAGGCAACTGTCCCAACCTCTCAAGCATCAAGTCAATACAATGTGCAGCACAAGGAGTCCAGTAAAGGTGAGGCTCTTCTCCATTAACATTCTTCCTGCAGCTTTGTATGCACTTGCATTATCAGTAACAACCTGTACTACTAAAGCATCTCCCACTTCCTCCACAACTTCATCCAACATTTCAAACAATAATTATGCATTCTTTACAAAGCTTGAAGCATCTACTGATTTGAGAAAAATTGTTCCATATGGATTGTTGACCAAAAAATTAATAATACTTTTATGTCGAATATCTGACCAACCATCTGACAATATTGTCACCCCTGTCTCAATCCAAGTCTTCTTAACATCATCCACCATTTTTGAAGTTGTCTTGACCTCCTCATTCATCATCCAAGTTCTCAGCTCATACATGCTTAGAAGTTGTAATCCTCTTCCATAGCTTCCAACAGATCGTAACATATTCATCCACGACGGACTTTTAACAACATTAAATGGAATCCCATTTTCATAGATGAATCTGGCGATGTCCAAACAAACTCTATTCCTGAGTTCTTTTGTAGCTGTAGGAGGCTGAATATCCTGAGTATTTATGTTTTCGTCGTTATCAATATTTAGCATAAATCTATCCATGGGCCCCCGACTGCCTCGGTCAGAAGAAACTAGATGGCTTCCAGTACTAGAACCTTCATGCTGTGATCCATAGTAAGAAGAGTTTCCTATCATCTCTTCCATATTTCTTTGTGTGACCTCATTTGTGGTGGCAAACTTCTTTAAATAATTTATACATTCTTTCTTTACCTCATCAGGAACTTTTGCACATGGTCCCACATTGAAATGAGTGCAAGCTAGATGATCCTTCAATCTCTTGATGCCACCAGTTATGCGCTTTTCACAGAAATTACATTTCATGTAAACATATCCCTTCTTTGCACCTTCGCCTGACACTTCAACTTGAGTTCCATATTTTAATGCAGGATCTTTCCTTCTTGTGCCACTAGTCATGCTAACAATAGGATAAATTTTAACAATTATTTGTACTTACCAAATACCAATAATAAAACAACATGAATACAAAAATATACCAGTCTGTCGGGGGTCCAAGGGGGCGCTGCCCCTTGGCGGGGTTCGACCTGCGGGGGTTTTCCGGGGGCAGCGCCCCCGGAACAAAATTATATTATAAGAGTAATTTTAAAATTCTGCTCAATACCGAGCGTGTACCGAACATGTACCGCTCATTACCGAGCGTGTACCGAGCATGTACTACTCGGTACCGAGCATGTACTACTCGGTACCGAGCATGTACCGAGCGTGTACTCATGTACCGAGCGTGTACTCATGTACCGCTCAGTACCGAGCGTGTACCGAGCATGTACTGCTCAGTACCGAGCGTGTACCGAGCATGTACTGCTCAAAACCGAGCGTGTACCGAGCATGTACTCATGTACCGCTCAGTACCGAGCGTGTACCGAGCATGTATTGCTCAGTACCGAGTGTGTACCGAGCATGTACTGCTCAGTATCGAGCGTGTACCGAGCATGTACTCATGTACCGCTCAGTACCGAGCGTGTACCGAGCATGTACTGCTCAGTACCGAGTGTGTACCAAGCATGTACTGCTCAGTACCGAGCATGTACCGCTCAGTACCGAGCGTGTACTGAGCATGTACTCGGTACCGAGCATGGGTACCGAGCATGTACAATCTTATGAAGCGAGAAATGAAGCAAATAACGGAAAGAAAGATTGTTACCTATCCGTGAAAAAAGAACCTTCGATTACAGGAAGCTGGAGAAGAAGAAGCGAGACATGAAGCAAATGACCGGAAGATTACGGGAAGAAAGAGAAGAAATAATTCGTTACCTTCGATCGCTTCCAGTTATGTTCGAACTCGACTGAACTGTGGTTGTCGAAGTCGACGGAGTTCGCCTTTCAGTTCTCACCCAAAGTAGAAGCAGGTATGTTACCCTAATACTCGACTCTTATACTACTCTCACCGCTCGGTCTATATACTGACAAATCAAAGCGGTGCCTCGTTTCGCTTCGAGGCATTACGAACCGAAGCCTACGCCCTGTGCGAAATAAGCGCACGCTCCGCCGAATCCAACGAGGCGTAAGCCTCAACGCGCAAATGCTTCGCCTCGCCTTGAGTCGCGTCTCAGTGCGTACGCCTCTTCCGCCTTTTTAATCGTTGGTTGGGTGGGTTAGCTGTTTGCATATGCGTGTGCTGGCCGAGGGTTTGTTGGAGAGGAGTGGATTAGAGACTGACCAAGGGCTACTAGAGAACTTTTTGAGGATTGTTTGAGGGCTATGCACCATAGGGGCAAGCTTAGGAAGAGCATTAGGAAGCTTGGGTAGAAGCTGGAAAATTGGGAGAAGAGCGAGGAGAAAGAAGGAAGAAAATCAGTGAAGGAGGAGAGAAAGAAACAGGAGGTAAGGATTTTGTTTTCATGCCTTTAGGAAAAGAAAGTTATAGTGTTGTATATTTAACATTTCTAATTTTGGAAGTGTTTTTTTCTTGATTATGATATTCATAATTCGGAAAGAGTGAATGGCTATAGTGGTGTATGCAACCTGAAAATTGGAAGGTATGATTGAGAACCAATTTACTTGTATGAGTTGAATGGTAATTGGTGTGAATTGTCAATTAATGATTTGGTTTGATTGGTGTATCGTCGGGGCCCATACGGGTTTTATAATTTTTTTTACCCCTTTTGTGTACCTATGTGTATATAATATAGTGCACTGCAGGGTAATTGAAATAATTGTAGACGGCCTTCCTGTCTGCTTGTACGAATGTTGCAGATCCGGTGGCAGGCGTAGCACTTCTGAATAAACTTGTTTTCGCTGCTTGCAACAGTTAGTGTACACGACCTAACCCGACCGGACGGATCCTGCTACGCATCAGTCGCAACTAACCAAACGACCGAACTATTCCAGGATCTGGCTTGGAATTTTTTTCAGAACTATTCTCTTCAAACAGAAAACGAGACACAAAAGACACAGAGCTACTATAAACATCAAATTTGAGTGGAACAGATTCATCTATCTTTTCATTCATCAGAAATTACAACATATTACAAATACAGATCAATGTGGTCCAGACAGAAAGAACAACAGAACAGAAAAGGCCATGACTACAGAAAAAAATCAAAAAGTCCAAAAATACCTATAAAACCGGGGGGAAAAACATTTTTCATACTCTAACTTGCTATTCCTGGACTTCCTTCCCCTTCCCCCCACGAAACCTGCACACAACCATGCAGAAAATAAGGATTACCTACAACAACTCAGCAAGAATATATATTGTATCTACGTGGGGGGGGGGGGCAACCTTAAATCCGGGGGAATATCTCCCCGCATAGTGTGTGGGG